>JAURVB010009818.1:0-15413 GCA_033002965.1 Piper betle | reverse complement strand
AGTCATTCTATTGAAAGGATGACGAGAACGACCACCACAGCTTTTTCTCGTACTCAGGGTCACAAAGTACACATCAATCAGAAGAACTCAAATGATTTTGATCAATTTACAAGGCCCAATGAAGCCTCTCAGGTTGAGAAAAATAAGCTTGTGAATTCGTCCAGTTATATCTCTGGTGAGCAGGAATATGATGGTAAACATTTTTTGGAAGAACAAGATCAAGTCCTGAACTTACTGACACTGCTACTGAGGGCTACTCTCGAGGGATGTCAAACCAATTCCTAGGCAGTGGAAGGAACCATTACATCTCTACGATTAGTAGAAGGAGGAATACCATAAGCAATGGAGTCCCAACTGCCAATCATAGAACTAGGTCATCGCATGATGAACATTCTGCTTTGCAGCCCAGTCTGTCCAATCAAAGCCTTGAAAATGTTGTTGATTTAACTAATGTTTCAAACAGCCATCATAATGATGCACTAGTGCCAGTTGACGCAGAAGGGCTTGCTTCTGAGACTATGGATGCACACCAGGAAGAGCAAGATTTTGTCAACATGATGGCTTCTCCTGGAGTGTTCAATTTTAATGGGCAGGCTTTTGGTTTCCCATTTGCCTCTTCCGTTGTCACATTCAGTTCTGGCATCAATGGGCTATGCTCAGAGGAACCTACCTGGCGTGGTTCCTGCAAATGTTCCCTTAGTGGATGCTTCATGGTTACCCAATGGGCAACCATTTCCAAGGGGTGTTACCTCTTCTCCTGTGCTCCATTATATTCCAAGTTCAGGATTGACTTCAAATTCAGAAGAAACTTTTGAATCTGGTGATGAGAGTTCTGGATTGGTAAATGCCATTCAGGAGGATAATGATGGTGTTTGGCTTGACCAAGAAGGTGGTCCCACCAAACATGTCAATTATGAGAATGGGAATGTTCAGATGGTGCAAATTGATGAAAAACAGCAGCCTCCTTCTGCCGCATTCAGTTATATTTCTTCACGTGGAAATAATTTTGGGAGTTCACATATAACTGGGCAGCAAAATTTTGGTAAAGAAAGCAAAGGACAGATCAGGGATGATTCGGGTGATAGTCTACAGCCTCAAAGTAATCATGAAAATGATAGTTACTCATCGGATCGAAGTTCTAGCACAAGATATATGCCAGGATTACAGACAGGTAACACAAGAAACAGGCCTTTATCCGAAAGTTCTTGGGATGGTTCATCTGCTAGAAATTCAAAAGCAGTTAGGGATAAGCGTGGTAGAAAGACCAGTGCCTCATCAGCACCTTCTACTTCTTATGGCAAGGTGAAAGGTGCACTGCACCGTGAAGGACCCTCGTCTGATGGAGTTTCATCTCACACAGTTGATAACAGAGATTGGATCCCCATATCAACAATGAGTACTGAAACAGTGGAGAGGAACTCAGAACTTTCATCTGTTGTGCCCTCGCATCTTCCAAGCCATCAGATAGCTGTTTATGACAATGCACAAATTAGTGGTTCAGACTCAGTAATACCTATTACTCCAGTTCTTGTAAATTCAAATTCAACTCAGAGATCCATGGATGGTTCTGGATTAGTTCCCATTACATTCTATCCTACGATATTCTTTCCTATTTATAATTTTCACACGGAAACTGGACATGCTGATAGTTTGGCGAGCGAGTCTGACAGAGATGATACTATAGATGCCAGCAGCTGCATTAGTCAAAGTGTGGAGAATTCTGATCCTGTGGAAAGTCTTGATCAATCTGAGACGTTTTCTTCAAGTTCTGTAAAAAGTTTTCCAGAAGAGACCATTGAGGCTCATCATAAGCCTGACATTCTTAACAGTGATTTTGCTAGCCATTGGAAAAATCTTCAATATGGTCGATTATGCCAAAATACACAACACCCTGGCTCAGTTATCTATCCTCCGCATGTTATGTTGCCACAAATGTATTTCCCATGGGAGGGCCCTGGCAGACCTATGTCAGCAACCAATGCTAATCAATTTGCCCAGATAGGTTATGGGCATCATTTGGTCCCAGTTTCTCTCCAGTCAGGCTCTAGTCGACCCCCTACAGGGGGTTTTCAGCTGTATGGAGATGAGCCACCCAGATATCGAGGTGGTACTGGAACATATCTGCCTAACCCTGTAAGATCTTTTGTTGTACAATCTGATTCAATTGCATTTTAGTTCATTATCAACCTTCTTTTTAAGTTCATTATCAACCATTTATAAGTTTTTTTTCTTGTGTGAGATTGATGGAGTTACCTTTTTTCATTGATTCTCAGAAAGTTGCCTACAGGGAACGACAATCTTCACATGCGAGAAGTTACAGGGGAAATTATCACTTTGAGAGAAATGATCGTGGGGAAAGAGAAGGAAGCTGGAATGTGGGATCAAAAACTCGTCCAGGTGGCCGCAGTCATGGTCGAAACCATGCAGAGAAACAAAACTTGAGGGATGAACGTTCTGTTGCTTCTGACACACAGAACAACCGCCAGTGGGAGCCACAAAAACATGATCAATCTTTTAACTCATATCAAGTGCAGACTGGACCATTTAGCTCTGTCAGCTCTGTTCATGTGCCAGCCAGTGCAGCATATGGAATGTATGGAATGCCATCAGCGAGCACAAACAGGGGTTACCTCAACTGGTCCTGCTGTTCCAAATGCCCCCCCTGTGGTCATGCTATACTCATATGATTCCAGTGTTGGTGGATATGGTCACCAAACCGATCAGCTGGAGTTTGGCTCACTAGGGCCTGTTCGGTTTTCTGGTGGGGATGAAGGTTCACAACTTGCTGATCCCACTAGAACTGCCTGTGGCAGGAGACATGGTACATATCCTGGTGGATCTTCTGCATGTTCATCTCCTGACAAGCCCTCAACTCCTCAACAAGTACAACGGTATTAGCATTTTCTAGTTGTATATTGTATCATTTTAGTTCAAGGGGTTTTTCTTTTTCAATGTCTGTTGTAGTTTTATCCTCCAGATTTTTGGCCTGAAACTGTGTTTTTTCGAAACAGATCACATTGATCATGGGAATATTTCCTAATCCCTGTTGAATATGCATTCGCTTCAGGGAAAAGATCAGCTGATTTGTCATCATTTTCATATCTGTAGATACATTTGACATATTTGCTTAAACCTTCTGGGACTGTTTGTGTAATGTTGCTAGTTTATCGTCTTACCAGGGGGATTTGATTATTTTGTCAGATCAGCGACCCAGAAGAATTATCAGCTGAAGGAAGATTTTCCACCCCTTCTTTGTCCAAACAATGGGGGTGGAAATATTAGTAAACGTACTACTGGCCATGTATCCAAACCAAACCATTTTCGGACTTTCTTCACAGCTAGCACTCTTAATAAGAGTGGGTATGGGTCCCTGCTCTGGCTCTGTATATTTTTTGTTGTTTAACTCAATGGTAGCCGCTCACCTCTAGTTTAGAAACTGTTTGTATGTACACTAAAGTCATTTTTAACCCCCATTTACAAGGGCATTAGCAGAGGAAGGACTAGGGAAAAAAAGAAGCCGATGGTCTCTTTTGTTTTTCTATTTTTGAGCTGATTTTTTAACTTAGGATCTGTAGTGCAGTCATTTTTTCTAATTTCCCTAGGGTCTAATGTAGGGAGCCATTTTAAGACACGAGTTCTCTTTGTCTGTTGCCATATTCTTTGCCATCTGCGCGTTTTCTTGTTAGCATGTAGCATATAACTTTCAAGATAAATTGCATTAGACGAAAAAAATTATATATGGGGAGGATCTGCTGATTACTTTGTGGTCCAAGTATTCTGTTGTTTGCTATGATGTTTTTAGGTAAGAAATGTTTGTATGTGCCTGCAACTTCGCTTCCAGGTAATGTATGTTAAGTTTTTTGTATGTGCTCACCCACTCTCGGAATTTGTTGCTGCTAAAGGTTTGATTTGATGGTTGACACGAAAATGAGTAGTGTTTTGATTGATTGGCAATATTCACATATCCAAATGGGTAGTGTTCATGTTTGGTGTGACCTTTTTCTGTCATAATATGTTTGAACTTAAAAACAAACTAAAGACTGTAACGAAATCCTTGAATAAAAGCTGCCTGATTGAATCACATGCAAGAGAGTTTTGTGCCGGGATTAATAACAATATGGATCTGTGAAATTGTTTTTTTATTCGATAGGGTAAATTCACACTTGAGGCTATATTTTATGACTATTGATTGCTTTTTTTGTTGAAATCTGATTATGTTGATACAATGGTGTAATTATTTCCAGCATATTGTGAGGTTATGATGATATGCTAAATTGTCCAAATTTCTTATAAAATCTTGCTGGTGATATGGGCACTATTATGCTTCATTCTGCTGAAAATACTATTATTATAAAAAACACTATTATTATTACTTTGAATGTGGCTGTAGAAACTGATGCTTATGAGGAATCGAAGAGTGTGCAAAGAAAAATATAAAATGGACATCATCTTTGGTGCATGATTTTAAAAAATATGTCTGCATTGGGCAACCCACACGTTTAAGTGGTCGTACGGTTCTTCAAGGTCTTATTCTCGTCACATATGGATTTTGTGTAGAATATTCTGTTGAACAATTTAATATATTCTTTCATACTTTCTTTGATGGAGAAGAATATATTAAACATATTTTTGTTTTGTTATACATACAAATTCCCTTGACTTGGGCTTTCAGTGGTATTTCTTGAACTCTGTCGATCAGGTCGATAAATTACTTTGAGAATGTCATCGGATTTTTGTTGTGAAACCATTAATTTGGATGTCATGAGGTGTCATTTTAGTGTGGTAGAAGAGTTGGCGGGTCCATTGCTTCTGTTGTGGTTGCTCCATTTCTTTGGTGGGCATGCGCACGCCCTCTTATTGTTTTTCCTTCATGTGCATGTCTTTTCACCGGTAAGGATTTTGTATTTATAAGGCTTGTTTTTACAAAATCTAAACTTGGTTAATGTGGGTGGTGAAAATTTAGCTGTTGTGCAACCATTTACTTGTTGCCGGTCATAAAGAACAAACAAGTTTAGATCATGTTGTAGCCTGCAAAAATATAATCTCTAACTGCGTAGAGATGTGCCAGCAAAAAACATATCCATAAAGAAGAAGAATAACAAGGTGGTGAAAATTGTCGGCCGAAGAAATGGAGCGACCTTGGCCCCTGCCCACCGCCATGACATGATTAGAATTAAATTTTCTAAATACGTTCATGTTTCTTGCAACAACAACCTTTATTCCCTGACTCATTTTTAAGCTTAATATAAAATAATGATTTCACGGTAAAAATCTGGTGAGATTGTGAATAATATTTTTCAAAGAATTAATTCGTTGAATCAATTTGCATGGTTCAGCAACGAGCGATGCCAATGAGAAGCATATATTCGGGGAATTTGTAAGTATTGTAATCTTAAAAACTAAAACTAAATTCAATATATATTTCACCAGTGAAGGAAGTGTTAGAATTCTGACCATTGGGTATATATTTATCGAGAGTGGCCGAGTGGTGGTCACCAAAATGATTGATAACATTTTTAAGCTATTGGCCATTTAATAGTAGTAGGTTGTATTCTTTATGAAAGGTTAAAATTTGTTGTCAATAAGTAGGTTAATTAATAATAATTTTTAACAGAAAAAATGAACGAAAGTTGTTAGATAGTTTAAATATATTTTTTTAAAACACTCTAGATGGTTTAAGAAAATCCACGTAGGAAGAGATTGAACAACACATTGAAAGAACTCTCGGGCCGACGACAGCTAAATAAAGTACTAAATTCTTGTCTCATTGTAAGTGAGTACTATAATTCAACATACAATCTTGGATCCAAGTCCGTCACAATTAATTTTTTTATACTAAACAAAAAAGATGAGTTGAGAATTGTTTGCGGACTAGGAAAAATTCTTCCGAGGCTAAATCCACTAACGTGTTGAAGTGAACGGTGTTTTTGCGAAACAAAAAAGATTTGGTCTTTCAAGAAGATTTTTCATAAGTCAGGCAGATGAATGACGTGATTAAGAATGTTCATTTTATAATAATAAGTAAACAAAACTTTTACTAGGCAGGGAGCCAAAAATCGACCACACCATCCTTTTTAAAACCATTTAATTACTTTAAACTATAAATATACAAATATTTTCTAGATACGTAGCAATTTTTGGATTCACGGGTCTGTTTGGTTGGCGTAAAAGTAGCATAAGTTACATAAAAAATTTTAAATAGTTAATTTTACCAAAAGTAATTATATTTAATATTTTTTTATAAAAAATATTATTACATTAATTATTTTGCCTTACAAATTAAGTACAATTACATTCAAAAGTAGAAAATAATCATAATTATTTTATATAACTTACCCATATGCCCCTCGCATAAACAAAAAGAAGAAATTTGAAGATAAAAAAATGGAATTTTTTTGTTTTTTGTTTTACTTATTGAAGAGCACACAGATAGTTTTATATAAGGTAAATGACGATTAATTTGAACACAGCGCACAGTGTAAAAATATTAAAACTTTTAATATTTAAAATTAGTTGGTATTTAATATTTAAATTAGTTGAGTATATATATATATTACATTTATACTAATGTTAATTAGTTGAGTATTTAAAATTTTCGTGTTATATACGGCTTTTCATCCCGAGGAAACGGAGCTTAGGTGGGGAGCCAACAAATCTCAATTCCGAAAATGACCCTCAATGGGCTGGCTCCACAAGCAATGGGCTTTGTATGTCCACCCTCTTCCGTCGTCTAGGGTTTGGGTGGGGTTTCAGCCTATCAAATTCAAATCAAAATCAAGCAGAAGACGACATTCGCCGCCAGGACGAGAGAGAGGGGGATGGGAGTGTTTACCTTTGTATGCAGGAGCTCCGGCGGGGAATGGTCGGCGAAGCAGTTTTCGGGCGACCTTGAGGCCTCGGCTTCGTCCACATTTGAGCTGCAGAGGCGCTTGGTTCAGGCCGCTCTCGCCTCCGATTCTTCCGGCGGCGTCCAGTCCTCATTCTCTTACATCACCCCCACTCCGCCGTTTTTCAGGTGTTTTTTTAATCTTTAGTTGTTTTTTATATAGCAAAATGCTGTTGAATCTTTCTTTTTTTTTATTGGTTGAAGGTCAGATTTTTTATGTGAAAATTTTCAAATCTGGTGCTGTGAAGGGTTAAAATCATGGAGTAGATATAATTTGATGTTTTGAAGTGTTTTTTTCTTTTGATTGGATTGGATTGTACTTGCAGATTTGGTTATTGAGTTTCAGGAGTTGGGCTTTTGGGTTTGGTTGTGTGGTTTAATAGTACAGTGTCATAAACAATTGGGAGTTTAGGTGATTGCAAAGTGTTGTTGAAACCTTTTTTACCCTCGGTAAAGTTGAGTTTCATGCTTTTGATGTGGGTGGGTCGATGTTGATAAAATATAGGTATTTTGGTGTTTTGAAGTGTGTTTTGTTATTTCTTTTGTAGGATTAGATTTATATGAAGTTTCAGGAGTTATGTTTTGGTTTGATTGAGCGTTGTTGTCTGCTTGCTGTGCAGAATTGGTTTAACATTACTGTATTATAAACATTTGGGAGCATATAAGGTGCTTGAACGTTTGTCCATACGCGATAGCTGTAATTTGTTCTACAACAAATTCTTTAATAAGCAGTAAGTTGACGCATAAGAAATCCTGTTAAAAATGAAAACATCTGCACCGACAGATTTTATGACATACAATCTGAAATGAACTACAGTTTTTGGGCTTGACTTTGGAGGTCGCTTATGGGTCTTGATACTAACCAAAATGATTGGCCACTTTAGGAGACTTAAATTTTCCAAAGAATTCTCCAATCAACCTCAGTTTGTCTGTGGGCATAGTGTCGGGAACACCTCACTCAATTGAGTTGGATTCTATCTAGTCTTAAAACATTCTTGAAACAGCCATAGGTATTGGGCAGTACACAACAAAATCGCTCCAATCAACTTTTCTTTTCGGGGTTTGTTACAATTCAGCCAGTACGTGGTGAGTTTTATCAATGTTGCAACAAATGATACAACCATCACTCATTACTAAGAGTCAGGATTGGGATGCCTGAATTTGCAGTCTACAAACAGTCGAGTATCAAATTCTTACTATTGTTGTATGCTTTTAAATGCAATAATTATGTTTTGAGAATTATCATGCCTTCTTTTCCATGTATAGGCTTTTTATCCTAGATGATGAGAATATTGGTTTGAATGCATGGAACGCAGATATTTTTCCATCCAAAATTTTGTGTGTAATAATTTGGTTAAGGGCAGCAGAATTGATATTGAAACTATAATGGAATTTACCTGTAATTGATTCTTTATGGAACATACTACTGCCCTTGCTTTTCAGGTGGTTTATTGCGTGGAGGTGGTGGTGGTGCCTTCATTGGAGGTGGAGGAGGTGTTGCTGCAGCACCTGCCAGCTCTGGTGGAGCTGCTGATGAAGCACCTCCAGCTGAGGAGAAGAAAGAAGAGAAAGAGGAGAGTGACGATGACATGGGTTTCTCACTGTTTGATTAGTCTGTGAGGCAGTATTTTGTATTGATATGAAACTTGAATTTTTATTGCGTAGTTGGCAGGTTTAAGCTTTCTAGGTTGTCACTTTTGAGTGCGAAATCTTGGTCTGTTATTGTTGCTATAAAAGGCAGCGACATGCATGCTTCAGTTTTGCTTGTAATATGGTGTTGATGAGTTATGTTATCCTAGTAACAAGGACTTTAGTTTGATGGTAGCAAACGTAAAGTTGAATGAAGAAGTTGATGAGTCAAGTTCTGCTTAATGCTTGTTCTCTACCGCCGTGTCTTGCGCCGTGCCCTTGAATTGTGAGTCGGCTGAAGTTGAATTAATAATGGTGTTTTGATAATTTCTTAGTTTCGCCAGTATTCAGCTTGAAACTGAATGTGGGCTTCAACATAATATGCTTACACTAAAATTCCCCTCAGATTGTGGTGACAGAACGCGAATCTCTATCAACAATTATATTTAGTGTGGGTACTGTTCTTATATCTAACAATGCTGTAAGATCAATCAACTTATGACTTATTTGCTAGTTGGGGTGCTGAAGTTGTTCGCGTGTGGCCATGGAGTATTTTGTAGGCAATTTTATTTTTCTGTTGTGATATCTAGGAAAACTTCAATTTTAATAAGAGTAAAAGTGACCTACACCCCCTCTTCAAAACAAATAATCACTTACACCTATATCTTTTACTTTTAGAAAATGATCACTTGCACTTATATCTTTTAAAAAATTCATCACTTATACATGACCAAAATTAGACTATTCTTTAACTTGAGGATGTGACAAACTCAAATACATTATTAAGAAAAATATATTTTAACACTATTTTTTAACTTATTATTATTTTATTAAATATAATATATAAACTCTAACAATGTTAGTAAGAGGTTAAACTTTGATGATTTGGCATAAATAACTTGATCATATGGAAAACTCGGACATATCATCAAGAAAAAGTATATTTTAACATCATTTTTGAAAAGTAAAATTAATTACACTCTTGATATGATTTAACTATTTAACTTGATATTAAAGTATATTTTTTGTTAATGATGTATTTGAGTTTGCCAAGTCATCAAGTTATTTTTACCAAATCATCGGCATTTAGCTATTTGATATCATTAATATTAGAATTTATATATTTATATTTAATTAATAAAATAATAAGTTAAGAAAATAATGTTAAAATACATTTTTTCTTATTGATGTGTTCAAATTTATCACATCATAAAGTTAAAATATAACCTAACTTCGCCACGCCATCAATATCTAACTATTTATTAAAAGTATTAGAATTAAATGAGTACAACCCATTACTTTTTTAAAAGCTGGGGTGCAAATGATCATTTTATAAAAGTAGGGGCGTAAGTGATCATTTTTAAACAATGTAGGGTATAAGGATACTTTGTACTAAAAGAGGGGTAAAGTAAGGGTGTAAGTGATTTTTAATCTTTTAATAACCTTGCTCTCAGGAAAAACTTGTATGTTATATGATTTCGGCATTGCAATTTAACGAGAACTTCAATCTTAATTGGTTAAAACTGGCAGACTCTTGTTTGAATTTCCATAAGCCTCCCTCTAGCATGGTTTTGGTATTCACCGTTATTTTTTAAAAAGCGTAAGAGAAGGGCCTACAAATTACAACGATCAAGGATGAGAGGGAGGACATGCGGTGGAATATGAGAGATGTGATATGTACATATTGTAAAGTAGTTATCGGATGTGGTATGGATGTATACACATAAGAAACACCTTTAATTGAAGGCAGTGTAAAGGAATAGTAATGTCTTATTTTTCTTCCTTTCCTTTCTTGTTGATCTTCGAGGACTTCAGTAAAACCGTCACAACCTGAGTTAGGCTTTTTATTCTCAGAACCGGTCGGGCCGACCGTTATTTTTTCGAGCTTAAGTCAGTTTCAGGACACCGTGTACCGAGCCGACGCCGGTCGCGTGTATGAGCTATGAGGGTCATGCTGTACCCAAGTATATGATGATAACTTCATGAACACAGCAGAACAGAATGAGTTATCAGAATATATGAGAATATGCTAGTGATTTTTTTTATTTTTATATATAGTGGATCGGAGAATTAGTTTTAGAGCTGCTTACTGCGTCAGGACGCGTTACGGGCATTTTAGTGTGGTTGATAGCTCTAGAGCATACCATTATGATTTTTAGGAGTTGTCTGATGGTGATAAGTTACATGGTGATGATTAATGACTAATTAGGGATGAAATGATAAGTTACATGATGAGATTAAGTGTGAATGAAGGTTCAGCGATCTAATGAGGTAGGAGTCTCAGCATGATAAGTGATCAGGACGTAACTTTGAAAAATGCAATAAAATTGGTATGACTAGGATGAGTTAGAATTATTTAAATTTATGATTATTTAACTGTTGTTGGATGTTGATGATTGAATTGTGATTGATGTTCATTGTGTTTGATGCATCATTTAGTTAGCGGGCGTTAGTATTTAGTTTTGATGTGTAGGTACGAAGTAGGAGCTCGCCGCCTAGGCGCGATGACACGTTGGAGCTTCTACCAGGTCCGTTTAGGACTCGTCTCTGATTTACTCTTTCTATTGTATGTTTAATTTATTGCCTGCAGGACGGGTTAAGTGGCGTTTTATCGGATCCCACTTAACTCGGGCCATTTAACCGAACATTTTCCGGATTAATAACCCCTCGAGGATGAGATCCCTCGAGGTTGATTTCGAAAACAAGATCCACCACAAGTTGCCTTCGGGCCTATTATATAAATCCCTACCCAGCCCTATATATATGTAGTTTTCGCGTTTTCAGTGAGACGAGAGATGGAGAAATCGACTGCACGTACCATGCAGAGGATGCCGTGACAGTCAAAGCGGGCTCTGGATTAGTGCCAGCGGACTGTTCCATTCCCGAGGGATCCTGACAACTCCGCGTTTGAGTTCCTCACACCCGGAGAACGTGGAGGTTTACGGGTACTGTTTAGTACAGCGCATGTCCGGACTTGTGGTTCAAAGGGTACTAAAGGCGACTGCCTGAGAGTACTCGGCCTTCGTGCTCAAGGCCAGGAGAAATATGGAGGTAAGGAGAGGGCTTAGGATAAAGTTTCACGAGAAGTACTGAAAAAGAAGTGCCGAGAGCGGCACAGTACCAGCAGCAGATCAGTAAGTTCGGGATGCTACCGGGTCTGCAGCCCAGTGGCTCCTCAGTAGTGCCCTTCAGAGTGTTCACGTGGAGTATGATGTTTTCTTTCATATGAGAGTTTGCTCTCATAGCCAGCTTGTTATAGTTATTTTATTTTCCGGACCAGTAACACTTGTTACTGACGTGTTTTTATACTATATGTAGGTAATAATCACGAGTTGAAGGAGCCAGCTTGGACGGAGGAGCATTGTTGTCACTTGCACACATGTTAGTCGATTGAGTGTTTATATTTTATTGATGATGCTATCATATTGTGAATGATGTGAAATACTAAGACATGATAGGATATGATTAAACGCAACGAGATAATGTTATGACATGATGAAAAGCTAAGATATGATGATAAGAGGTGAGATGTGATCAGAGTGCGCAGCAGAAGTATGGCCCAAGTTCTATAATGAATATACAGTATATTAGATTATGTGTGATTAAAATTATTGATATATGCATATATATTGGTATGTATTGTTTTGACAGGGTGGATCCTAATTGCACTTTTAGGGGAAATTCTGTCCGTTTTATTTTAGAATTTTTATTGAGTTTAATCGTAATGGTATTGGTGTGTGCTTGAATTGCATGTCATTCATGTAGTACCACGTTAGGGTTGTATATTCATCAATGCATTGCGAGTCGTATCTTCATCTTAAGACGCCGAGATTGGATCCGCATGAGTTAGGTTCGGGTTAGCCGACCTAACCGGGGCCTATAACATGCCGGTTCGGTTCACGAGTGTGGACCGGATTTGGGGTGTTACAACTTCAATCTTGATTTTTTACTTTTTACCACATATTTTGTCATTTTTTATCCTTTTATCCATATATTTTATGAAATAAAATTCATTCGTATCAAGATATCAATTTAAATTTATTTTGCCACGACTCTAAACGCACTAGGGCCATTTTAGCCTATGTAAAAACAGGTGTGTTTTTTATAATGAAAAACAAGGTTGGATAAGCCTAAAAGTTGGGCTTTTTATCCAACAATTTTAGTTTCAGTTATATGGATTGAATTACTTGTCTGACCTTTTTTGCCGTGAGTAGTGTATGTATAGTATGTTATGTGTGACTTTCGACCTTAGTCTCCCCTGGTGCTTGGCCCTGCTTGGTTAGAGATTGCGTCGTCTTAGCTCTTCTTTTTGGTTGTTGTCGTGTCGAGTCTAGTTAGGTTTAGGACCAAATTTCTTGCGAGTCTAGCCTATTATCATGTATTTAAAAACCTTTTGGATTGATCCTAGCCCCTGCAAGACTTGCCACGTGATTTCTAAGGCTGCCCCAGCTAACCTTAGGGTGAAAACCCTGGGGGAGCGTAAACTATGCCAAACACAAAGGCGCCTTGCAAGCGACCTTGTGTTGGTGCCTTAGGGTAGCCCTAGCTTGGACACAAGGGTGCCCCACCTTGGACACAAGGGTGCCCCACCTGACAAGGGTGCCCTACCATCACCCTTATGCCCAAATTATGGTTCCACGCGTTCTTGGCCAGCCCAAAGGCCCTAAGCTAGCGCGAACACACCAAAACGTGCGATCCGACTTTGTGTGTGGCTCAATTAAGCAAGCGTGTGCGGTCTGGTCTAACATTTTATGTAGTTCGGCTTGGCAGAGGCCAATGCCCTTATGCCATGCCTGATTTTCTACCTATAAATAGGGCCTCTTCTCCACCATTTTCACCCTTTCTCCTCTTTGCTCCAATACTAGCCCCTTTTCCCATCTTCTTCACTTCCTCCATAGCCCTCCCTAACTTGTCTAAGCTCTCTCCAAGCCAAGCCAACCTCCAAGGGATGTAGGTCTTGGGGTAGGTAACCTTAAGAGGCCTCCCCTTGGACCCATAAGAGTTAAAGAGCCCTCCTTTCTCCTCTTGGCCATGATGTTTGTGTCTATTGCATGTTGCTTTATGTCTTTTTAAATTTTTATGGCATTTTTTTCATGTAGGATGCAAGACATATGTGTAGTAAGATGCACTATTTCCGTAAATAATTTATATCTTATGTTGTAAGTCATAGTTTTATAATCATCTGGGTCTTTTAATGTTCATAAGATTTAGATATATAAGTTTTGTTTACATTGTTTTGTCTGATTATGCATATATGAGCATGCATGGATGCTAAACTTGGTAAAAGGTGATACCTTTCCTAATTACACTGACCTGACCGCCCATTTCTGTAATTTTTACACCCTATTTTAGGTGATATTTGAATGCTATATTTTTCATGATTGTTGTTTAGGATGTTATCTTATTCATGTTAAAATACCATGTTCAACTAACCACATTAAAAGTTTGAACAAAACCCCTAATTACATTGTGTGCATATTGTGTTGTTGATGTGTTATGTCATGCCCTGAGATTGTGCTTCTTAGTGAGCTTGCTAAAAGACCAAGACAAAACCTATAAAAATTCCTTAAGGACTCACTAATTTGCTATTAGAAACATGTAAATTGTGGGCTAAGTTAAAAATCATTTTGTTGGCTAGCTAATTGGGTTTTGTGGAGTGTATAGGAATGCAGGGTGAAACCCTAGTTTCCTAGCTCCGGTTCCAAAATCCCAATAGTTATTTGGCAGTGAAATTCCATAAAATTTTACCCAGACCTTAGGTTATGTCCTATACCAATCCAGCCTAAAGTAGAATGTAATGGGTCTAAGTTATTTCTTCAAAAGTGGTTAACCAAGTTGAAAATTTATAGCTCATTTATACCCATCGCTAACCCCCAACCCACGAATTCATTGGCCCATGACTAGTAGCCTAGCCAACGCCCTTATTGCAACCCACTTTTTAATACGGAAACACGGAACCACTGAATCATGTTGCTTTGATATCATCTATAATGACCCAGCACAAAGTGCAACCTAATGCGCCTAAGTCATCTCTTCAATAGTAGTTAACTAAGTTTAAGATCTATAGTTCGTTCCCACTTATAAACAAGATCTTAGACCAGTAAGTATTAAATGTGAGACTAAGTTAAGGGATCTCACATGTCCCATTAACATCAGCCTCAAATTTGAGAACTAATGGCTTAGTAGATTTTCAAGTAGAAATTTCTGTCTCATGTAGGTCCCTGTAAAACCCGTGACTCGAGCCAGAGTTTTACGGGAGTGAACCAGTCGGTTCAACCGTCGGTTCGAATCGAGTCAGCTTCATGGACCGCGAGCTGAGTTGAGGCCAGCTGTGAGTTATGAGCGATGAGGGTCATGTATGCTCAAATGTACGATGATAACGCCTAAAAGATGATGAAAAATGGGTTATCAAGTATGTGGAGGTATGCAGTATTGATTGTTATTTTTATTTGATCGTAGAATAGTTTTAGGCCGAATAACGCATTAGGACGCGTTTGATTATATTCGGGTGGGTTATTAGTTATAGAGCATGTCATTTGGATGTTGTTGTGTTTGTTTTATTTTATAGAATTTTTCCATATTTTTCTAGATTTTTTTTAGAATTTATTACGAACTAGTTATTATTTTGACTCGAGTCGGAATCGAGTCAATACTAAATTACGAGTTTGCCACTAGCCATGTTTTTCTCCCTCCCGACATCTTCCCCGTCCAAACCCTAGCCGCGCCGCCGTCATTGTGTAGTGCCGCCGCCGCCGCTGCCGACGCCGTGCCGCCGCCGATCGACGCCGCCCCGCCCCGTCGTGCCGTCGCCGTGCCGCCACGACCCACCCCGGCCACCGTCTTGCCGCCACGACGCCGGAATCGCCCCACGAAACCACCTCGGCCGCCGCCACTTCGG
>JAURVB010009817.1:0-85603 GCA_033002965.1 Piper betle | reverse complement strand
ACCCGAGACCAGCCGTATCAAAGAAGCAGCGACGGCGGGACTGTTGGAGGAGTTCCGGGATATCATTGGGGCTTTAAATACAGATGTAACTCTGTTGAAGCAGGTTGTCGCCAGATATCCTCAACCAGGTTTGGTTGACCGTGCAGCCGAAGAAAGCTCGATCCCGGGAAGGCTTAAGGTGCCAGAGCCAAAGAAGTTCGAGGGAGCTAGGTCAGCCAAGGACCTAGAGAACTTCATCTGGGATATTGAAGAGTACTTCGTTGCTGCGAACATACCCGAAGAGCGCCAGGTTTCTTTGGCCAGCATGTTTCTATCGGGGGATGCCAAGTTGTGGTATCGAACTCGCACCGAGGAGGATCGGAGTGCTGGTCGACCCCGAACGGAGACCTGGAATTCCTTAAAAGAGGAGCTTCGGGAGCAGTTCTTGCCATCTAACACTACCTGGGTGGCAAGGGACCGACTCAAGCAGTTGAGACAGTCCGGAACAGTGAGGGAGTATGTCATGGAGTTTAGCTCGTGTCTCCTCGACATCAGAAACATGTCGGAGGAAGATAAGTTATTTAACTTTATCTCTGGTTTGCAGCCTTGGGCTCAGGTGGAGCTGAGGCAGCAGAAAGTCCAGGATTTGCCTGCAGCTTTGGTGGCAGCCGACGCCTTGGTGGACTTGCAGCCGCAGACGGGTGTCAAGGAGGATACCCAGGGCAAGATGATCATGGGCGGCCGAGGCAGCCAACGGGAGGGCAGAAGGCCATTCCGGCCAAAGAGGGGGCCAGACATTGCGTCGGGCAGCAGGGATCGTGGGCCGGGTGTTCCAGCATCCGGGTGCTTTCTGTGTGGGGGTCCGCATCGGGCAAAGCAGTGTCCGAACCGAGGCAAGGTGAATGCCTTGGTAGCGGATGCAGACCAGGACCAAGGGGAGGAGCCTCTTGCCCGAGCATCTACCCTTCAGATACTCGGGGTGTTGCGAGCTGAACGCTCAGCTTCGGAAGGAGCTGGCCTGATATACGTTCCATGTGTAGTGAACGGGAGAGCAGTTTCAGCCTTAGTAGACACTGGTGCTACGCACAACTTTGTTTCCAATGGGATGGCGTTGGAACTAGGGTTGAAGACTGGGATCGTGACCAGCAAGGTGAAGGCGGTGAACTCACAGGCGAGACAGGTGCAAGGTATAGCCAGAAATGTCAGAATTTGCTTGGGGGAGTATGAAGGGCGAGTTGATTTGATGGTCATCGAACTCGATGATTTTGATCTGATACTCGGGAATCCTTTCATGCGTTCTGCTGGAGTGGGAGTGTTCCCACAGCTGGAAGGTATACTGATCGCGAATGAAGCGGGTGCATGTTTTGTTCGTGGGCAGAGAGGATCTTCCGGGGTCAAGTACAGCACTGTCAGGGAGGAGCATCTGTCGGCAATGCAGGTGACTCGAGAGTGCACGGGGGACTTGACTGACCTTGCGGGAATGGTGATGATCCAGCCGGACCAGGTGGTGGAGGTACCGGATTTGTTGGTTGATGCGGAGTCAATCGAGTTGCCAAAGGAGTCTCCCGAGAGGACGATCGTTCACCAGATCGAGTTGGTGCCAGGGAGGGTACCAGCGCCGGCGCACTAGAGTGTGGTGCCGGACGAACTCACACAGATCCAGATGTGGTTCCTGGATGGGGGAAAATTCAGCCGTCATGCACCATGGGTTACAGGAGGTGACCATGTGGAAGAAGTACCCAGTTCCTTGGAGTTGGACCTGACGTCGGGAAGTGATGGGTGGATCACGAGGGTCAACCCGATGCAGGGCTCAAGGAGCATTCTCTGTGTGAAGAGCCGTGTGAGTTCGTGATTAGGGGAGTTGAGCTTCCCTAGAATTGGCCGAGTAAGGTGCGAGTGAGGAATCAGGCGGATTCCATTGCCGAGTGGACGCCAACAGGGGTGACTGGAAGGAAGAACTTCCTAGGAGTTTGGCCAATTACGGTAAGTTCGTACATGGTTTGCGCCATGTAGGGTCATCTTTGAATAGGTTTGGTCGGTACCATACCTTACAGCTTTTTGGTGTGATAAGAGCTGTGATCATCGGAGCCAATTCTGGAACGGCCGGGTTCCAGGCAACCGTTGGAGTAGTGACGCACTTCAGACAAAGGCCGGGACGGTGTAAGGCAGCAGGGGCTAGCTGGGAGTGCATTGTCCAACTATGGCGGGTTTACTTGTTGGATCTGAGTTCATTGTCAGGAGGACAATGGAGCTATCGCCTTATCCTAGACCTAGGGAGAGAGCGTAGCAGCTTCAGATCGTGATAACGAGAAACTTGGTTGACAGAGCAAGTCGGGGCTTGACTCAAGTGTTGGTTAGATGATACCGTTAGTCTATGCCAGTAAGGACATCGGCTATTAAGTCCTTCGGGTAGGCTAAGACAAAAGCTGAGGTTCCACATTCCCCAGTGGAAGGGCATCCAGAAGGGTCTGGATGTGTACCCGGAGTTAGGGTGATTCGTTGTTGGTGATATGCTGATAACGCAGCTTTTGTGAAACCCTGATTGGGAGTACCACAGGGTAAGGTGCACAGAAAAGAGTTAGTGACTGGGATGCTGCAGCACTAGCTTCACCTTGAGATCTTGAAGCTCGATCTCATGGACGTGGTGTCCAGTTTCCCGAAGAAGAAGGGAGCAACAGCAGGGTTACTCTATCGAGTCTCGGAATACGCTGTTCGGAGCAGTGCCCAGGAATACCCAACTGTGGGCTGCTTGCCGAATCATGGGGAAGTACGCGAGGTACAAGCGGAAGGCAAGGGATCGGTGACAAGTAACCAAGCTCAGTCTGGAGATGGGACTGAGGGACGGATGCATTACTCAGGAGGAGTATGTGAGACGTTCGTGGGGACCTCTTGCACGGAGCAGCTAGAAAATCTGCTTTGTGGTCAGCTAACGAGGCTGGGTTCTTTGAAGTTGTGGACCGTGTGAGGTGCGACGAGCCGAATGAAGAGATGCGGACCTGGCGAGGAGGGCATATCATTCCGCGTTAAGGACCAGTGATGCTGACGCTCACGCCCAGATTTTGGGAGAAAATCTGGTGTACAAAGTAAAGGTACGGGTTCCTTTGTGTGTTTTCCAAGGGGATTTGGTCAGTCCAGTTTGAATAACTGTCTGTGAGAGCTTCTACTACTGCCGGCGAATAAGAGGTAGTAGGGACTTTTGAAGCAGAGGTACGTCAACCGGGGGCTTCGAAAGGGCAGACAGAGTGATTCAAGTGGGAACAGGAAGGAAACCTATGCGTGAGATGGGTCAAGAGGCAGAACAGGACTCAAACCTCCGATGAGGACATCGGGTCTCATTGGTGGGGGAGACTGTTACGGGGTTTAGCTCGTGGGACGGACGAGAGCTAGGGTTTGGCGGTTGTTCCTAGCATTCCCGCGTCCAAGTCGGGTAGGGTGCTATCCGAGTGGTGAACAATCTACCGAGCATATTTCCGTGTTAGTGTGAAGTGCATCGTGGTGCATGGGGTCTATCGGGCGAGTTGCTGTACCGGGCGAGATATCGGGCAGTACCGATAGCAGTTGGGTAGCGGACATGATCGGTAACGAGTACCGAGCACCGTTACCGTGTACTGAGCGTGGTGCGGGTTCCAGGTGCGTGACGGGTCAGGCGCAGCCGGGACGTTCTACCGAGCATCATGTGCGGATAGAAGTTGCGGGTTCCGGATGCGTAGGGTGCGAGTGACCGAGCACCACTGACCGAGCGTGCTAGGCGCCAGGGCCGGGTACTACCGTGCGACATGCGGTAGTCACGGGTGCGCAGGTGTGCGAGTGACCGAGCCAAGGTGCGGTAGGGGTTATCGTGCACGCGCATGGGTGCTGTGGAACAGACGGACCAGGGTTCGGTATTGGGGTCGCTGGGTCGAGCCAGGCGACCGTGCCACATCCAGGAAGTTGATGAGGCATTTGCGCCACACCCAAGGGTGGGTCTTTCTGGTAATTCTGCTGGAACACCAAGGGGGTCGATGACAAGGCTTGGAGGATGGGAGCCGTTGATCAAGACTTCGATGGTGAGGATGCAAGCTGATGAGGTGTCACACTAAGGCCGGGATGTCTATATAAGGAGGTGCCATCCTTATGTAGAGATCAGACAAGAGGAGAACAACATGTGAAGAGTGTGTGAGTGATCTTGGTGGAGGAGAGAAACTTGGCCGGGCAAGGGGATGCCTTGGGGTTACTGCAGTCAGGCCGAGGGGCGGTCTGGAACTTCAAGGGGGACTACCGGGGTAGTCGACGTCTGCCTTTAGGGTCAAGGCTCACATACCAGTTGTTCGGCAACCCTGCGCGGTGAGCCGAGGGTTGGGTGAAGTCCTGTCGAGTGAGGGTCGAGAGGCACGGTCGTGGGGTTTGCATGTCCACGACCGGCAAGTAGTCTAGGGTGTAGACACTTGTATATCCTGTATTCATACTAGTGGAATAGAGGTTGGGACGAGTTCCTGTAATTCTTGTGGTGTATGCGTCGTGTTTGGCCACCGGGGTTAGACCTGTGATTCCGAGGTCTATTGGTACCGAGATGGGTGATCGGTACGTGGGACGCGTAGTCACTGCGGCTTGGTGATTGGTGTGTGTGTTCGGTACAATCACTGGTAGCCTGATACCGGTACTAGTGGCGCTAGTAGCTGGGCGCAGTACCGGGACTGGGTTCGTGCGGAATTCACAAGTGTGTGGTCCGAGGCCGTTGTGCACCACAACACATTGGTGTGTACGGAGGTGGTGTTGGCTGGTGTTTCCAGGGAGGGAAACACGCCACACGGAGGCAGTTAGGGTGAAAATTTTAAACCCTAAGTTGACCCCTGTGACACCAAGAAACCTCTCACGACGATGAGTGGTATATTTTCATTCCTTTCTTCCATTTCAGGCACTACAAAATCTGCAGGAAAGATAAACTTGTCAATCTTTATTAAAGTATCTTCGATGACTCCTTTAGGATATACCAATGACCGGTCAGCAAACTAGAGTGTGATATTGGTGGGAGTAATGTCTTAGATCCCTAACCTTTTGAAAATAGAAAAAGATATAAGATTAATGCTAGAACCTAAGTTAAATAAAGCATTACCATAAATATTTTCTCCAATTGAACATGGAATCACAAATTTGCCCGGGTCTTTCATCTTAGGAGGTAGTTTTCTTTGGTGGATAATACTACATTCTTCTGTCATTGCCACAACTTCATTATCATCTACTCTCTTTTCTTTGCTAGAATATCCTTGAAGTATTTTACATAGCTAGACATCTGTTCAAGTGTTTCGGTGAAAGGTATGTTAATTTGTAATTGCTTAAATATATGAAGAATTTTTTGAAGTATATTTAATAACTTTGTTTCCTCAGTCTAGAAAGAAATGGTACTTTTTTTTCGACCTCTTCTGTATGTATGTTATCTTTCTCTTTTCCTTTGCTTCTGAGTAAGCTAACCAATGTGATGGGTTCAAGTACATTGTTTGGCTATCCATCTTCTTCCTTAACTTTATTGGGCTAAACTGGTTCTTATAACGTAATACTGCTCTGGGTTGTTACGGCTTTGCAATGCTCTTGATCATCTTTCCTTGGTTTTGTTCTGGTTCGCTAGGAAGTAGACCCTTGGGTCGGTGACTAGGTTCCTTGTTTAATTGCAACACAACTTGTTGCATAAACTATTGTTATTGTTGATTCTGCATGAATTGTTGCATATAATTTAACATTTAGATAAAACTGGTTGTTGTGGTTGAAAAGGAAGTGAAGGAGGTCGAGAATGCTATTATGGTGGTGGTGGATTATTGAGGACAGTAGCTGATTGTGGAGAATTATTCCATGAAAAGATGGGCACCAGCCTAAATTGTACGTATTGGAAAACGGATTGTTGTTCCTATTAAAGTTGCCTACGTACTTAACTTGATATTTGCACATTGACCTGTAGAATGTCCTTGTCCACACCATTCACACTTTGATTCCACAGCCTTAACTTATCCTTGTATATTAAGATTTTAAACATGATTAAATAAAGCACTAACCTGAGCAGATAAAGCAGTAAGTGCATTTAATTCTAAAACTCCGGTAATCCTCCTTGGGTGCTTTTCTTGTGTTGCATGGTGGTTCCTAGGAACCATCAATTCTAACAGTTGAAAAGCTTCATGTAGGTTCTTCCTAAGAAATGATCCTTTGGCCGCCGCATCAACTATGCTTTTTGTTTGCCCCAACAAACCATTATAGAAAGTTTGGAGTTGCATCCATATTTCTATACTGTGGTTGAGACACTTTTTTAACAATTCCTTAAATCATTCCCATGCCTCAAAGAGAGGCTCACCATCAAACTGCAAAAAGATAAATTTCGTTACGTAATCTAGTAGCTTTAGGAGGAAAATATTTTAACAAAAAATTTTCAGACAATTCATCCTAAGTGGTAATTACATCCAGTGATGACAACCACTCTTTCACATTTCCTATTAATGAGAACGGAATTAAGTGAAGGCAGAGAGCGTCGTCAGAGGCACTATGTTGCTTATACATATAACAAACCAATAAGAAATTGATGATATGCCTATTAGGATTTTTAGTAGGTGATCCACTAAATTGCCCTATAGTTTGTAATATGTTAAATAAAATTGGTTGAATTTCGATGTGGGCCGCCTCCACTGGTGGTGCAATAATACTAAGTTGTAACCCTCTTGCAAGAGGTACAACCAAATTTTGGATTGCCCTGTTGTCATCATTGGCTACTGCTACAATAGGTGAAAATGGAAGCAATTGTTATTGTTGTGGGTCCATGGCTTCTTCTTCTATTGCTTCTTATGCTCTGTAGTCAATTTTCTTAAAATCCTTTCTATCTCTAGGTCACACGAAAATATTGGTGACCGCACTAATCAATGCATAGACAAGTGATAATGAGGAAGAAGACAATGATATAGTAAAAATTTAAAAAAATCAAACACTAAAATCTAAAAAGAAAAGAAAAAAACTCAAAATTCTAATCCTAAATTAATGAAGAAAATTTGATCTCCTCGGCAACGGCGCCAAAAACATGTTTGATTAACACAATAACATGCAAGTATACATGATCGAAACAAATAATATAACGATGAATTTAAGTATTATCCCAAAGAGAAATAAATTTATCTAAATTAATTAAACAAAATGAAATTAAAAAACAAACAAAAACAATCGATTAAACTAAATCTAAGTAATAACTTTAAATTAATGAAAAAGGTTTAATGATAAAACTTGTTCTAGAGTCTAATTTCTCTTAACATGAATTTAATATTCATCACTTCTTATTCTTATCTTTTATTCACTTGAATTGCCGATCTTGGAGAATTATATGACATGGTAGCTCTCGCACCTTCTTGCATATTTTATTTCGCCTCAATTTCTACCGCTCGGTAATAATTGATTAATTAATAAAATAACGTATTAAGATTTGCCTTACAATCGCATAAGGTGTTCTGTATGTCTAGACCACAACAACAAATAAGCCAAAAGACTCGTCGTATGATGAATTATCAATGACTAATCTAATTGATTTCTCCCGAAATTTAATTAAAAACCTCATGATCTAAGTAATAGGTTATCAGTTTGCTCTTAGCATTGAGAACATGATAATTTAAGCAATCCAATTGAATAAAAGAATAAGAGGTTGAAATGAATTCAATAAAACCATGTTAAGTTCCATTCTTCTCTAGATGAAAGAAAGGATTACTCCATAACAAAAAATAGAAGCATTATAATGAAGAAACTACTTCTCATTATGAAAGGAAAAGAATTACAAAAATTAGAACTACTTCTAAGCCAAGAGTTCCTACCCCTTCATCTCAACCAACAAATGACCACCCCTTTATATTGAAAATAAGATTCCCAGGAGATACGAGAATTCGAGGAAGGATTATACAACTCAATATAATCTAATTAATTATGATGTCCATTCGATTATCCAACTCCTCAACTTACTCAAATGTAGCCAAACCTATGTACGTCCATCCTGATCGAGCTTTGTCAACACAAAAAATTATAGCCATCACTGAGTGGGGCCCAATTCCATGAACAATTCCTAAGCTTCTTTGTTTTCTATTTTTTTCTGTATTAAACTCCAAAATTAAATAGATTTAATAACATATTAATTAACTAAAAAAATAAAGTAAATTATCACGTAATATTAAAAATATTGGTAAATATTGTATACTTTAAATACTTAAACACCGCTGACCTCTAGAGCTCTATGTAGGATGGCACCTCTTGAGCTTAAGGAACTCAACAAATGATTACAGACACTATTGGATCAAGGATTCATCAAACTGAGTGTTTCCCTATGGGATGCACTAGTATTATTCGTGAGGAAGAAGGATAGAAGTGTGCATTTATGCATCGAGTACTGTATGCTAAACCATGCAACCATTAAGAATATATATCCTCCTCATTGCATTAATGGCCTATTTGATTAGTTGAGCTTAGTAGTCATCTTCTAAAGGATTGATTTAAGGTCAGGATACTACCAGTTGAAGATTAGAGAAGAAGACATCCCGAAGACTGCATTCAGGACCAGATATGGACATTATGAATTTTTGGTCATGCTTTTTGGACTGACCAATGCTCAAGTAGAATTTATGAACTTGATGAACAAAGTGTTTAGCCCATATTTGGACTAGTTTGTGATCACCTTTGTAGACGACATACTAGTATACTCTTTGTCAAGGGAAGAGCATGATTAACATTTGAAGATAATGTTGCAAATGCCGAGAGAGCATAGATTGTATGAGAAGTTTTTGAAGTGTAGTTTTTGGTTGTCAGAGGTGAACTTTCTCAGCCATATCATCTCAGCATTAGACATCTCATTAGATCCAGCTAAGATAGAGGCAATAGCATAGTGGTAATAGCAGAAGACACCAACAGAGGTTCGGAGTTTCCTAGGCCTAACTGGATATTACAAGCATTTCATTCAGGATTTCTCTTCCATAGTAGCTCATCTTACACAGCTGACTAGGAAGGAGGAATGGTTCAGATAGACGGACGATTGTGAGAAAAGTTTTATGACACTGAAGGAGATATTGACTTCGGCGCCTGTCCTTAATTGCCAAAGGGACATGAAGAATTTCTAGTTTACATAGACACCACAGGAATTGGGCTAGGTTCTATTTTGATGCAAATGGATAAGGTTATATAGCCTATGCATCTTACCAACACAAGTTGCATGAGTGTAATTATCTTACATATGACCTGAAGCTTGCAACAGTCATATTCGCTCTCAAATATGGAGGCACTACTTGTATAGCATGTCTTTTAGACTTTTGACAGATCATCAGAGTCTGAAATAGATCTTCACAAAGAAGGATTTGAACAGTAGACATAGAAGATGGTTAGATATATTGGCAAATTACAAGATTGACATAGCATACCACGAGGCAAAGCGAATGTGGCAGTAGATGCGTTGAGCAGGAAGCTAGGAGTCCCATACTCTACAGGATTGGTAGCAATATCAGTGACTAAGTATACTATGGGCCAGAGAGAGTTGGTTGGCGTGATGGCGCGACTGACCATTCAGTCAAGTGTACGTGAGCAAATCAAGATTGTACAGGAAGTAGATCCACAGTTGAAACAGTGGTTAGAACATGAACACATCAGCAATTAGTCAGAGATGCTAATGGGTTAGTCAGAATCAGAGGTTGACTCTTTGTGCCAAAGGTTCCAGAGTGTCCTAGATTTTGAAGTATGATTCTTAATGAAGCTCACACGTCATGATGCTCAGTATGTCTAGGAGGAGTGAAGATGTACGACAATATATGACGAACATATTGGTGGCCAGGAATGAAGAGAAGTATACGACATAGTTGCCAGTTTTTAGGTGTGCTAGCAAGTGAAAGCCAAACATGCATGCCCAAGTCGGATGCTATAACCATTGGAAACCCCATAGTAGAAGTGGGAGAGTATAGCGTATGACCTTGTAGTTGGTTTGCCTAGGACCTACTTATAGAAGAATGCTATATGAGTCATAGTAGATCAACTCACAATGAGCATACACTTCATACCAATTAGGATGGATTACCCACTGACCACTTTGGTCATACTGTACCAAGACTAGATAGTAAAGCTACATGGAGTGCCATGAGAGATCATATCAGATAGGGATCCGTGGTTCACATCTCAATTTTGGAAAGCTTTTTGGCAGTTATGGCCACTAAATTGAGATTTAGCATAACCTTTCACCCTATAATAGATGGGCAGACTGAGAGAATCATACAGATCCTAGAGGATCTATTCAGAGCATGCATTTTGGATTTTAGAGGAAGTTGGGAAGAAAACCTACCTCTAGAGTTCTCCTCCAACAACAGTCATCAGGCGATGATTGGAATGGAACCATTTGAGGTACTCATGGTAGATCATATTGATCCCCAGTGTGTTGGGTACAGGGTAGCGAGTTAGTAGTAGTTGGGCCAAAGATGATCCAGCAAACCTAGGAAGTGGTAATGTAGATGAGGAAGATGATGAGATCAGCTCAGGACAACCAAAAAAGTTATGCTAATCAACGTGGCGTGAGGTTCTTCATTTCATGTTAGGAGACCACGTTCTTCTGAAGATCTCTCTAAATAAGGGAAACATGAGATTCAGGATGTGAGGGAAACTCTGTCTACTATATATTTAATTGTTTGATGTGATCGAGCGCATTGGACCAGTGGCTTATAGGTAAGCATTGCCGCCCCACCTATCAGCTGTGCACAATGTCTTCCATGTGTCGATGCTGAAGAAATACCATCCAGACAACTCTCATGTTGTCAGCTTCAGAAAGGTAGGGCTGCAACTAGACGTGACGTATCTAGAAGATGCAATTTAGATTGTGGATCGCAGAGTGAAGATTCTCTAAAGAAAAGAATTTTTCCTACTACGAGTGCAATGGACTCGAAGAGGAGTAGAAGAATCTACATGGGGACATGAGGATGAGATGAAGAAGCAATACCCGAAGATATTCGAGAAACAAGCTTTGCAACTAGGTACCTTACTAAAGATTACCTTTTTAACAAATTATAGACGAGTTTGAAGCTTCCTTGGTTAAAATTTAGAGGACAGAATTTTTCTAAGGAGGGAAGGTTGTACTCGAGTCAGAGTTTACATTAGCGAACCAGTCAGTTTGCGTTGAGTCACTTTCATAAACTGCATGTTGAGCCGAAGCCAGCTATGAGTTATGAGCGATGAGGGTCAAGTGTACTTGAGTATATGATGTTAATGTCAGAAAGATGATTAGAAATGAGTTGTCAAAATATATGAAAGTGTACAATATATTTTTTTAATGTATTTATCGTAGACTTAATTTTAGGCCGAATAACGTATTAGGACGCATTAAATAGTAGTTTAGGTAGGCTATTAGTTACAGAGCATATCATTGTGGTGTTATGGTCTGTATTACATTATTATGGATTTTCCCCTTATTTTTTAGATTTTTTTAGGATTTACTATGAGTAAGTTATTATTTTTGACTCGAGTCGAAGTCAAGTGAAGTTTTATTTACGAAATTACCACCAATTATCACCCCCACCTTTTCTCCTTCCCAAACCCCAATCGCCTCTATGCCACCCTGATTCACATCACCAACACCACCTCCGGCCGCCGATCAACACCACTGAGCCCCACCATGCCATCCTCGTGCGACCCCGAGCACCTCCAGGCACCGCCCGGTCTCCACAACACCGAATCACCGCACCCTAGTTCGGTGCTCCCATTGCCAATCCTACTTCCGGTGATCATCTCTGCCGCCGCCCAGTCGTCGCCTACCCTCCCATGACTTTGCCCAACTGGAATGAAGATCAATGCCACCCATCCCAACCGGATCTGTTCACCCCATTGCAACCACCCTTGTTTTGCCATGTTTTGGCTAGCCGTTGCCGCCACCAATCTCGCTTACATAGTAGACACATCGGGCTGAACAAGCAAGGGCCAACAATACCCCATACCACCACCATTCCGCTGATTAGCCGCTGCCGACAATAGACGTCGGAAAACCACCGGAAGGCTGCTAGAAAATGGCCAAAAGCTGCCAGAAAACCAGATTCATTGGAATTTGCCAGATTGTCCACCGAACACATCCAATCAAACCTGATTGAACTTCGGATGCTGCTGAGCACCGAATTCGAGCTCCGAGACACGGATCAATCCCTTACCGGTCGTCGATTGACATCAATCATCGTCGCTGACACAGTGAGGTATAATTACCTCCAATTTAATTATTTAAAATTGATGATTGTTAGCATGACATGTTAGGATTGATTATTTGTTGTGATGAATGCCTGATTTTGAATGAAGTGATGATTTACATGATTTAATTGATATTGAATGAATGCTAATGATCAAATTAAGTAATTAAATCTCAGCATGCTAATTGACTACAACATAACCTATAAAAGCATAATAAAATCAGTGTGAATGGGATGAATTAGAGACATTTCAAATGTGATGAGGATTACTGATTGTTGATGGATGATTATTGTATTGTGAGTGTGATGTACTTGATAAGTTTAATGCATCATTCAGTTAATGGGCATTAACTTCTAGATTTGATGTGTAAGTCCAGAGTAGGAGCTTGCCGCATATATGTGCAACTACAATTGGAGCTTCTACCACGCCCATTTAGGACTCGCTCTTGATTTATTTTATCATTCTATCGTGTTTTATTTTAACGGGTAACAGGATGTGTCAAGTGGTTGATTTATCGTATCCTAGGCCATATGGGTTATTTAGCTGATCGTATTTCCAGATTAATAACCCCTAAGGATGAGATCCCTCGAGTTTATTTTTGAAACTGAGATACAGATCACGATGCCTTCAGGCCTGTAATAACCCGCCATGTTTCACGATATTGTGGGCCTTGCTGACTAGGTGTTACTCAAAATTTAACAAAACCAACCCTATAACGACTAGTCCTAACCGGACCGGGTGTTACTTAAAAGGTTACATGAATAATATGAAAGAAAATAAGTCTAGCATTTCTATCTCAAAAGAACTTATGTTTCAAATGACAATGTACGAAATAATCATCCCACAGTCTTGGACCTTTCCCATAGCCACATTTATAACACAAAAAAGTAAAAGAGAAGTCCACTTATTATCTGTTCACCACCTGAGTTGGTAGAAGAACCACCCAGTCGTCTCTTAGTCTTTAGTTCCAGCTGCTAACCTGCGGACGAAATTTCACATTAGTGATTAAACACTAAACCTTATAATTAAATAAAATAAGCCTATTAACTCCCTATCATATTGGCTGTTGTGACCATTTCAAGATGTCCATTTATTAGCTGATGGTTCAGTCCACCATGTCCATTAGTTGGCTGATGGGTCTGTCCACCATGTCCATCTATTGGCTAATGGGTCAGTGCATCATGTCCATTACCGACTGGCGAGTCCAATCCGCCATGTCCGTTATCGGCTGGTGAGCCCAATCCACCATGTCTGTAATTAGCTGGCGAGTCAAATCCGCCATGTCCAATTTATTGGCTGATGGGTCAATCCATCATGTCCATTACCGACTGGCAAGTCCAATCCACCATGTCCATTATTGGCTGGTGAGTCCAATCCACCATGTCCGTAATAGGTTGGCGAGTCCAATCCGCCATGTCCAAATTATTGGCCGATGGTGAGTCCTATCATGTCCATTACTAGCCGACGAGTTCAATCCGCCATGTCCGTTATCGGCTGGTGAGTTCAATCTACCATGTCTGTAATCGGCTGGCAAGTCTAATTCGCCATGTCTGATTTGTTGTATTATGGGCAGTAAGGTCCTTTCTTACATGTCCACAAGGGAAAATACAACATTTTAAATATTTATAAGGACCTGAAAATTTGGTAAAGAACCTACAACTATAACAAATAATCCCAAAATCTTCCCCTTTGTGTGTTAAATGTGCTTACAACCTATGCAAAGGATGTTTTATTTAACAACAAAACTTTCCTTTATATAGAAGAATATGTATAGAATTCAACAAGTCATTACATTAAATGTTGTAAATATGTGTGGAATTTAAAAAGTCACAATATTAAATTTTGTTGAAAAGAATGTAATTACTCATAACTATATTTGTGTGATAACGAAAGGTCAAAAACTATGAATGGGTTATAATTAATAAAATATTGATTTCCAAGAATTAATTTAATTAAATAATTGATTCATTTTAAGATTTACAAAACCCTAAATAAAATAACCTAATTATTTTCAGGGTTTTACAATCTCACCAACTTGGAAATTTTCATCCTCAAAAATATAATTGGGTATACGAAGAAAATTACTCATTCATTATCCTATCTTAGGCATGTCTCCCCAACTTAAAAATATTTCGTCCCCAAAATATTATAACGGCCAACAGAAACTAAGAATTACTTATTTATTCGGTATCTGTGCATGCTACTCCAATCATAAGAATCTTATGCAACAAATAGGCTTGGGTATTTGTTTGCCATCTCTTGCTCAGTCTCCCAAGTAGCTTAATGGGATTTCCTTATTCCAATGGGATTTCCTTATTCCTGAGTGTCTTAATTTCTCTTACCAAAATGTGAATCGGCTTTTCCTCGTATGGTAAATTTGGATGTAATTCTATGTCTTTGAAAGTTGTGATTATATGATCTTTGTCTCGTACAAATTTCTTTAGTATTGACACGTGGAAAACATTATGTACTATAGCTAAGCTTGGTTGTAATGCTAATCTATATGTACAATTTACAACTCGATCCAGGATTGGGAATGGTCATATGAATCTTGGTTTCAACTTCCCTGAAGTTCTAAATCTGATCACCCCCTTCCTAAGAGATGTCTTTTGTAATGACCCGCCCGAAACGAACCGGGTGTTAGTTAAAAATATAGTTAATGTAAATGTAACATTCCAGGACACAAATTAAAATATAGAAATTAAGTCTCGCAACATATAATATAAATCATAATAATAAATCATATTCTTTAAAATATAAAATAACTGTCCTACATTCTTGGACCGTTTCCCATAGTAACATTTATAACACAAAATAATAATAAGGAAGTCCAATTTGTATTATCGATTCACTATACCTAGGTTCGTAAAAGAACCACCAACCACACTTCTATTCTTCAGTCCAATGCTGCTCACCTACGGAGCTAATTCCCCGTTAGTAATAAAACCACTAAGCCGCATAATTAAATAAAACAAATCAATATAATCCCTATTATCATTTAGCTCATTATTATTATTATTATTACACAAGTCTTTTGTAATTTTCTCTTAGGTCATTCTGAGATTAGTAAGAGTTGTCTCCCAGCTCATTCTGAGATTAGAAATCGTCTCCTAGCTCATTTTAAGATTAGGTGGTCTCTAAATTCATTTTGAGATTAGTCATTGTCTTCCAGTTCATTCTGAAATTAGAAATTGTCTCCCAGCTTATTTAGAGATTAGGATGTCTCCCAACTCATTTTGAGATTAGTCATGGTCTCCCAGTTTATTTTGAGATTAGAAATTTTCTCCTTGCTCATTCTGAGAATAGTGTCGACAATGCTACTGGTTTGGGAAAATACATCATTTTATATAGTTATACCAGTTTGGGGAAAGACGATATTTAATATAATTATACTAGTTTGGGATAATACAACATTTCAAATAATTATACGGAAAATACAACATTTCAAATAATTATATGGACACACATAGTAATTTTAAAGGTGTGGCCCCGTGTCGAACTGAGTTAATTCCTTAACCCCAATTGCGTTCCAGCATATGGTGAGTCGAATCGGGCTTATGCCAACTTGGGCTGCCAGTAATGGAAAGTGCAACATTTCAAATGATTATATAGACTTGGATATTTCGAATTAGTGATTATCAACAAATCTAGTGAGATAATTAATTATTCATGTGACATAATTATTTAAGCCCTACTTTATATTTTAAATTAATTATCTAAATCATAATTAACACTTAACAAATAAAAAAGTAATTATTAATTCATAACCAAGTATTTAATTATTATTATTACTATATTTTGTTTTTGAGATAAGAAATTTTCGTACAATAATTAATTAGTTTAGTAACATTACCAATAACCCATTAAAATGATTATTTTTAAAGATTTATTACGAGTTCGTATGTTTTTTTAACTCGAGTCAGTATCGAGTCAACCCATATTTACAAAACTGCCACTGTAACACCCCAAATCCGGTTCACGCTCATGAACTGAACTGGCATGTTCTAGGCCCTGGTTAGGTCATCTAACCCAAACCTAACTCATGCGGATCCAATCTCGACATCTTAAGACGAAGATACAACATGCAATGCATGGATGAATGCACAAACCCTAACATGGTACTACATTAATGACATGCATTTCAAAGTACACACAAATACTATTAGGATCAAACTTAATAAAAATTCTAAAATAAAACGAATAGAGTCCTCCTAAAAGTTCAATTAGGGTCTACCCTGTCAAAACAACATATGCCAATATATACATATATCAACAATTTCATTCACATATAATCTAATATACTGTATACTCATTATGAAACTCGGGTTTAAACCCACCACACTTCCGCTGCGTGCTCTGATCACATTTCATCTCTTGTCATTATGACTTAGTTTTTCATCACGTCATAACATCATCTCATTATATTTAATCATATCCTATCATGTCTTAGTATTTCACATCATTCACAATATAATAGCATCATAAATAGAATATTAACCACTTTATCGACTAATATGTGTGCAAGCGACAACAGTGCTCCTCCGTCCAAGCTGGCTCCTCCAACTCATGATTGTTACCTACATATAGTATAAAAACACATTAGTAACAAGTGTTACTGGCTATGAGAGCAAACTCTTATATGAAAGAAAATATCATATGCTCTATGTGAACACTCTGAAGGGCACTATTGACGAGCCATTGGGCTACAAACTCGGTAGCATCCTAAACTTACTAATCTGCTACTGCTGATGCCGCTCTCGGCATTTTCTTACTTCATTTTCTGGTCTCAATTCATAAGCCCTCTCCTTACCTCCATATTTCACCTGGCCTTAAGCACAAAGGTCGAGTACTCTCAGGCGACTGCCTTTAGTACCCTTTGAACCACAAGTCCACTGGCACTAATCCAGAGCCCACTTTGACTGTCACGACATCCGCTCATAGTACGTGCAGTCAGTTTCTCTATCTCTCATCTCACTAAAAACTCGATAAAATTATATATATAGGCATGGGAAGGGGTTATTAATCCGAAAAATTGTTCAGTTAAATGGCCTGAGTTAAACGCCACTTAACTCATCCTACAGGCATTATATCAAACATAGAATAGAAGAGAGTAAAAACAGAGTCGAGTCCTAAACGGACCTGGTAGAAGCTCCAAGCGCGTCATCACACCTAGGCGGCGAGCTCTTACTCCGTACCTACACATCAAAACTAAATACTAACGCCCGCTAACTAAATGATGCATCAAACTCAACATGACATAAGAGCTAGCATAAATTTGATTGAGTTTGATGCATACACATGATTGAACCAATACAACCTTATCATGCTCTCATTAGATCACTTACTCTTCATTCACACTTAATCTCATCGTGCAATTCATCATTTCGTCCATAATTAAGCATTAAATCATATCAATAAATCAACCCTAGCATGTTGTGCTAACAATCATCAAGTTTGATTTATAAATTCGGAAGTAATTATACCTCATGTCGTCGGCAATTGGTGATGACTGGGGTTCTGTCGTGTGTCTCGGAGCTCAAATTCGGCGCTCATCGGCATCCAAAATTCGATCAGGATCAACTAGATGAGCTCCGTGGAAGATCCAATGAATTCTAGCAAATCTGGTTTTCTGGCAGGTTCTGGGGTTATCCAGCAGGTTTCAGTAATTTTCCGACAACTTCAGACAGTTTTCTGGCACCCAATTCTTCTCTCCTCCAAAAACAGGTTTGTCCTTGCAACCTTTAGTAATACCAACTTGGAAATGGGAGTGTGTCACAAGCAATTTTATTGCAAAGCTCCCAAGGACTCAAAAGAAGCATGACACCATATGGGTAGTTGTGGGCCGAGTAACTAAGGTAGCTTACTTCATCCCCACAAAATCAATGAGACAGCGGGATACCTTGCAGGATTATATATTGCCAATATTGTCAAATTGCATGGGATTTTAAAGGAGATAGTTTCCGACCACGATCCCCTATTCACCTCACATTTCTGAGAGGCTTTCCAAAAGCCATCGGAAGTTGACTGGGGAGGTGACTGGGAGTAACACTTAGCCTTAGCTGAATTCACCTACAATAACTCTTACCAAGCCAGTATAGGGATGACACCATTTGAAGCCTTATATGGTAGGCCTTGTAGATCTCCATTGTGCTGGCTGGAGTCCATCGAAGCAGTTATAGTTGGACTAGATATGGTGAGAGAAACAACAGAAAAGGTGAAACGCATTCAACAACGGCTTAAGGCAGCTCAAGATCGACAAAAATATTATGCTAATACTCAAAGGAGAGACCTAGAGTTCCAAGTTGGGGAGTTTGTGTACGTAAAGACATCTCCTACGTAGGGGGTGATCAGATTTAAAATATCAGGGAAGTTGAAACCAAGATTCATATGACTGTTTCCAATCCTGGTTCGAGTTGGAAATTATGCATATAGAGTAGCATTACCACCAAGCCTAGTGGGAGTACACAATGTTTTCCATGTGTCAATGCTCATTAAATATGTACGAGATGAAGATCATATTATCACCAATTTTGATGACTTAGAGCTACAATCAAATTTAACCTATGAGGAAAAGCCAATCTGCATCCTGAAAAGAGAAATAAAGACACTCAGGAAAAGGAAATTCCTTTGGTAAAAGTATTGTGAAAAATCAGCGGTTAGAGGAAGCAACATGGGAGACTGAATAAGAAATGGCAAGGAAATACCCTAGCCTGTTTGTGGCATAAGTGTTTTATATTTGTAGTAGCATGAACTGATCTCGAAAAAATAAATAAAATTAATCATGATTGTTCTGTTACACGTTATGATATTTCGGGAACAAAATATTTCCAAGTTGGGGAGAACGTAAGGACCGTGAAAAAGTTTTTTTGATGCAGATGCGATCTAGAAAGGACCGAATGTGTTATATTCTTTACCCGGTTAATTCTAGCTGGTTAATTATTATATTTTATTATTTACCCATTTATTTACTCTGTTAAGTGAAGTACAGGTGAATCGATATGTTGGTCATCATGATTGTCATAATCATTAGTCAACCGGTCATTGTTCAACCTAAAGCCAAACCCCGGTCTTGGGTGGGTGACAACTTGGTGAGTGGGAGGAAAAGGGAGAACGAACTTTATCCAAGTGATACCTATTCATGAATAGGCGGTAGGGTAGGGTGTAAGAATTTAATTGAGGGACTCGTTGAGTTGTATATATATATAGTTGTGATGATTGTGGGAAATCCTTTTCCCTAGCCGTCCACTCCTTCTTGTCTTCTCTCCGTCCAAGGCACCCTCCTCGTTGCTGCATGAGTATCTCGTCCCTTTTCTTATTTCTTTTACATTAGGACTCTTGCATGCATATTTTTAATTGATAGTAAGCTTGTTAATCATGAGAATTAAAGTTGTAAATCAACAAGAAAGGAACTAAACTGAACTAAAATTTGAATCCCGTCCATGGCCGAGTAGCCTGAAACATTAGCAAGATGGGTGACCGTAAGAACAATTGCAAGGCTGTCCCTCACACCCCGACGACCCCTCTTGCTGCTGGGTCAAAGGGAGGGCTCGCCACGTCCCTGGTTTTCCAGTGGGTGGCGGAATTGTAGCGGTGAATATGCGGAGTTGCATGGATGATGGAAGTGGCGATGTTCTGCTGCAATATGTGCTGTAATGGACGTTTAGAGGGGTAGACACTGGTTGTGCTTCATCGACAGCATCATTGGTTCTTTCACAGCAGTTCAGGCCGCCAGAACAGTCCACAACGGATGACCTTCTCGCCGGAATTCATTGTGGTGAAGTGCAGAAGTGGGGAGAATGACCATACTCCATGCAACATCGAAAGGTGGCCAATCTTTCCTATTTTGATACCAGCCTGAGATCGTGGAACATCTGAATTGGAGCAAGGTGCAAGAAAGGAGGCTTCTTGAGGTTGGAAGAAGAGGAACATGCCTTTGTCGGGATGTTTAGATGGTGTTTCAATTGGGTGCCAAGATAAGGGTTGGAGGAGAAGGATGAACCTGTTTTTGGAGAAGAGAAGAATGGCGACGGGAAGAAGAAGAAACTAATGGTCAGTGAAGACTTCGAATGGGTCTCATATGAATAGTGTCTCCAAATTTTCAGGGCAAAAACCACTGTTGCCAGTTTAAAAGTCATGGGTTGCATAATTTTTCTCATGAATCTTCAATTGAAGAGAGGCATAGGCCACCACCTTACATTCTCGCATAAGGACGCATCCTAAACCCAACCGAGATGCATCACTAAAGACTACAAATCCTTCAATACCATTTGGAAGTGTCAAGACTGGTGCAAATGTTAAACTCTTCTTTAGAGACCGGAAACTCACACTACACTTACTACTCCATTCAAACTTGACACCCTTTCTGGTGAGTTTGGTCATCGGTGATGCTACTAAGGTGAAACCAACTAACTTAGGTTGTGGCCAGTCAGTGACTGCTTTCACTTTTGATGGATCCACTGCAATTCGAGCCTTTGAGACAATATGATCAAGGAAATGTACCTCCCTCATCCAGAAGTCACACTTTGAGTGCTTCGCGAATAGTTGATGTTCTCTCAAAACTTGAAGAGTAATAGACAAGTGCTTCACATGCTCTTCTTCATTATTTGAATAGATAAGAATATCGTCCACAAAAACAAAAATGAACTTATCCAAGTAAGTGTTAAATACTGTGTTCATGAGTGACATAAAGTCCGCTGGTGCATTTGTTAAACCAAAAAGCATAACCAGAAACTCATAATGTCCATACCAAGTTCGGAAAGCCATTTTCTGTACGTCAGACTCCTTTACTCGCAACTGGTGATAACCAGACCGCAAGTCTATCTTAGAAAATATTCCAACTGTTTTTTGCTAATCAAACAAGTCATCAATCCTCGGTAAGGGGTACTGATTGTTGATTGTCACTTGATTTATTTTTCGATAGTCAATACACAACTGAAGTGATCCATCTTTCTTCTTCATAAAAAGAATAGGGGCTCCCCAGGTGAAGTACTTGGTCTGATGAAGCCTAGCTACAACAACTCTTCTAGTTTGACTCTTCAACTCCTTGAGTTCTTTTGGAACCATGCAATGTCGTCCTTTAGAAATTGGTATTGTTCCAGGTGCTAGGTCAATGGCAAACTCCACTGCCCACTTAGGAGGTAACCCTGGAAGTTCGTCTAGGAATACACATATTCTTGGACTGAATCCTCCCCTGAACCAAATTAGCGAGTGCTAGTGCTTTCTTCTGGACAACAGGCTCTAAAAATATTGTCCATTGAAAGATGTCACAAATTCTGCCCACATGATGGAAGAAATCTCATGTCGGTGGAATGTGGTTTTCTCCACAGACTTCCACCAGTAAAATGCTTCTTCTTGAAGCATGCATGTTGCCAACCTTACTTGATGGCGGTGGGGCACAGACAGAGCCCTAAACGCTTTTTTTGGTAATCTCAATCCTGCTCTCTGCCTTAATTCTTCCTGAGCTTTCCCTAGTGTAACAATCACTATCATCAATAGTGGCGGTACCACTTGTTGGACTACTGGTGGCACAGGGTTTGGACGCTCCCTCGCTCGCCTGGGTCTGCTAACCTTGCCCGCCCTTGGGCACTTCCCTGACCACCACCATATGGGGTGATTTTATGACCCGCTATTGAGTTTGAGGCTCATTCCCTGGTACCACTCCCGGTAACCGCTCAACAATATTTTAAACCACAGAATTTGTATTGTCTCAAACCTGTGCTAGTCCCTCTATGTCTGTCAGGATTTGGGCTAACACATTTTTTGTGTTCGAATTTGACTGCAGAGATCAATTTGACTGTATACGAGTGCCTGCCATCTGAAACGTCGAATCATCATGGTTCATTAATATGTTTTTTTTCCAGTTAGGACTTAGGTTTATTAGCGAATGAATTTGTTAATTAATAACACAACACAACGGGAAAAGATAATTATTGGACTTTTCAAAAAGGTACTTGAATCATAAAATGTGAGCTAGTGGGAAACTTGGCTCTAATACCACCGTGAAAAAAATAGACGCGGATGTGGTCCGGAAAGGACTGAACGTGTTATATTCTTTACCTGGTTAGTTCTACCCGGTTAATTTTTGTATTTTATTGTTTACCCATTTATTTACCCGGTTACCCGGTTAAGTGAAGTATGGGTGAATCGATATGATTGGTCATCACGGTTATTATGATTATTATAGTCGACCGATCTTGGGCGGATGACGACTTGGTGAGTGGGAGGAAAAAGGAGAACGAACTTTAGCCAAGTGATACCTATTCATATATAGGCGGTAGGGTAGGGTGTAAGAATTTAATTGAGGGACTCGTTGAGTTGTATATATATATAGTTGTGATGATTGTGGGAAATCCTTTTCCCTAGCTGTCTACTCCTTCTTGTCTTCTCTCCGTCCAAGGCACCCACCTCATTGCTGCATGAGTATCTCGTCCCTTTTCTTATTTCTTTTACATTAGGACTCTTGCATGCATATTTTTAATTGATAGTAAGCTTGTTAATCATGAGAATTAAAGTTGTAAATCAACAAGAAAGGAACTAAACTGGACGAAAATTGGAATCCCGTCCATGGCCGAGTAGCCTGAAACATTAGCAAGATGGGTGACCATAAGAACAATTGCACGGCTGTCCCTCACACCCCGACGACCCCTCTTGCTGCTGGGTCGAAGGGAGGGCTCGCCACGTCCCTGGTTTTCCAATGGGTGGCGGAATTGCAGCGGTGAATAGGCGGAGTTGCACGGGTGATGGAAGTGGAGACGTTCTGCTGCAATAGGTGCTGTAATGGACGTTTAGAGGGGTAGACACTGGTTGTGCTTCATCGACAGCATCATTGGTTCTTTCACAGCAGTTCAGGCCGCCAGAACAGTCCACAACGGATGACCTTCTCGCCGGAATTCATTGTGGTGAAGTGCAGAAGTGGGGAGAATGACCATACTCCATGCAATGTCCAAAGGTGGCCAATCTTTCCTGTTTTGATGCCAGCCTGAGGTTGTGGAACATCTGAATTGGAGCAAGGTGAAGAAAGGAGGGGTCTTGAGGTTGGGAGAAGAGGAACATGCCTGGTTTGGTGCAGGACGGCGTCTTGGAATGCTGCTGTAAATCACTCACATGAGGCCTCCTCGCTTGCTGATTTTATCTTGTTGTTGATGCTTTGTCGGGTTGTTTAGATGTTGTTTCAATTGGGTGCCAAGATAAGAATTGGAGGAGAAGGAAGAACCTGTTTTTAGAGAAGAAGAAGAAGAAGAAGAAGAAGAAGAAGCAGGGTGGCAATTTGTAAAATGGGTTGACTCGATATCGGCTTGAGTTAAAAAATAATACGAACTCATAATAAATCTTTAAGAATAATCACTTTAATGGGTTATTGGTAATGTTGTTAAACTAATTAATTATTGTACGGAAGTTTATTATCTCAAAAGAAAATATTGTAATAATAATAATTAAATACTTGGTTATGAATTAATAATTACTTTATTATTATTTGTTAAGTGTTAATTATAATTTAGATAATTAATTTAACATGTAAAGTAGGACTTAAATAATATGTCACATGAATAATTAATTATCTCACTAGATTTGTTTATAATTTAATATTTAATATTTATGGAAATGATATATATATTAGATATTTAGCTGCATGCATTCCTACTTGAATGAAATTATATTTATGTATAATTTTATATTCTCGTTCAGATTAGGATCATTGATCGCAGCTGCGAGTTCGAAATATCCAGGTTTATATAATAATTTGAAGTGTTGTACTTTCCCTTGTTGGCAGCCCTGGTCGGCCTAAGCACAGGTTCGACCACCATGCATTGTAAAGCAATCGGGGCCAAGGAATTGGCTCAGTCCGACATGGGGCTGCACCTTTAAAATTACTATGTGTGTCCGTATAATTATTTGAAATGTTGTATTGTCCGTATAATTATTTGAAATGTTGTATTGCCTGTATAATTATTTGAAAGATTGAATTTTCCCAAACTGGTATAATTATATAAAACGTCGTGTTTCCCAAACTGGTATAATTATGTGAAATGTTGTATTTTCCCAAACCGGTAGCCTTGTCGGTACTAATCTCAGAATGAGCTCGGAGACAATTTCTAATCTCAGAATGAAATGGGAGACCATGACTATGGGAAACGGTCCGAGTCTGTGGGATAGTTATTTTATATTTTAGAGAACATGATTTATTGTTAAGATTTATATTATATGTTGCGAGACTTATTTGCGGTATTTAAATTCATGTTCTGGAATGTTATATTTACAGTAACTATATTTTTTAAGTAATACCCGGTCCGGTTTGGGCATGTCGTTACATTTTTAGGTACTCAAACTACCCAACTAGGAACTCTAGGTCCTTCCTTCGAGTATTAACATAACTCTTTTGTCGATCCTGTGCTGCCTTAAGCCTTTGCTGAATGAGTTTCACCTTTTCAGTTGCTTCCCTCACCATCTATGGCCCGACTAGAACCGCTTCGATAGACTCCAACCAGCATGATGGTGATCGGTAGGGCCTACCGTATAAGGCTTCAAATGGTGTCATCCTTATACTGGTCAGGTAAGATTTATTATAGGTGAATTTAGCCAAGGCTAAGTGTTTCTCCCAATCTCCTTCCCAGTCAAGAATGCAAGCTCTTAACAAATCCTCCAAAGTTTGAATGGTCCTCTCACTTTGACCATCAGTTTGAAGATGATATGCTGTACTTAGCTTGATTTGGGTCTCCATAGCTTTTTGAAAAGCTTTCCAGAAATGTGAAGTGAATAGGTAATCTCTGTCAGAGACTATCTCTTTTGGAATCCCATACAGCCTTACAATGTTATTGACATACAATTTTGCTAGGTATTCCACTGACCTTCTTGATTTTGTGGGGATGAAATGAGCTACCTTGGTCAGACGGTCCACAACCACCCATATGAAGTCATGCTTCTTCTGAGGCCTTGGGAGCTTTGCAATAAAGTCGCATGTGACACACTCCCATTTCAAGGTTGGTATTTCTAAAGGTTGTAATAGTTCCCTAGATAGTTTAAATCCACAACATCCTACTTCATCCCAATCCACCACTAGATTCGCTTTAAATCCTAATACATTTTAGTAACTCCAAGGTGTATCAAGAACTTTGAGCGATCAGCCTCTTCCAAGATATTTCACCTTAGTGCATCACCCTTGGGTACACAAACCTTCCTCTAAATCTGATCACACTATTAGAATCAGCTTCAATGTCAGGAGTCTTATCCGACATTTTATTTAGCTCCTCATGACCTATTTCTGCTGGCTTAACCCAATCGACCAGATCATTGGAAATAACTAGATTTGCTAGTAGCCCTATTAGTTGTTCCACAAGATTGATAGCCACCACTTCGGCTGACATGGCGCAAAATCTAGCTAGCTGCTGACCTTTGTCCACCTTGCCCTTCCGACTCGATGCGCCGGCTACCACATTAACTTTCCCTGGCTGATATAAGATTTGGAAGTCTTAGTCCATCAAATATTCTATCCACCGCCTCTGTCAAAGCTTAAGGTCCTTTTGGGTGAAGATATACTTCAAACTCTGATGGTTAGTGAAGACTTCGAACTGGGCTCCATACAAGTAGTGTCTCCAAATCTTTAATGCAAAAACTACTGCTGCCAGTTCCAAGTCATGGGTTGCATAATTTTGCTCACGAATTTTCAATTGACGAGAGGCAGGCCACCACTTAACCTCCCTGCATAAGGACACATCCTAAACCCAATAGGAATGCATCACTGAAGACTACGAATCCTTTATTACCATCTGGCAGTGCCAAGACTGGCGCAGTTGTTAGACTCTTCTTTAGAGACCGGAAACTTTCCTCACACTTACTACTGCATTCAAACTTAACGCCCTTCCTTGTGAGTTTGGTCATTGGCAATGCTACTAAGGAGAAATCTTTAATGAATTTCCTGTAGTAACCCGCTAAACCAAGAAAACTTCTGATGTCAGTGACTGACTTGGGTGGCCAATCAGTGATGGATCCATTGCAACTCCGGCCTTTGAGATTATATGACCAAGGAAATTTACCTCCTTCAGCCACAAGTCGCACTTTGGAAGCTTGGCGAACAGCCGATTCTCCCTCAACACTTGAAGGGTAATGGATAGGTGCTTCGCATGCTCCTCTTCATTACTTGAATAGACAAGAATGTCATCCACAAACACAATGATAAACTTGTCCAAATATTCGTTGAGGACCGTGTTCAAGAGTGACATAAAGGCCGCTGGTGCGTTTGTTAGACCAAAAGGCATGACTAGAAACTCATAATGTTTATATCAAGTTCAGAAGGCCATTTTCTGTATGTCTGACTCCTTTACACGCAATTGGTGATAACCAAACCGCAAGTCTATCTTGAAAAATATTCCGGCTATTCTTAGCTGGTAAAACAAATCATCAATCCTCGGTAAGGGATACCAATTCTTGATTGTTATTTGATTGATTTGGCAATAGTCAATACACAGCCGAAGTGATCCATCCTTCTTCTTCACAAAAAGCATAGGGGCTCCCCAGGGTGAAGTACTTGGTCGAATGAAACCTACCTGCAACAACTCCTCTAGTTGACTCGTCAACTCCTTGAGTTTTGCTAGAGCCATGTGGTGTGGTGCTTCAAAAATTAGTATTGTTCTAGGTGCTAGGTAAATGGCAAACTCCACTGCCCGCTTAGTAGGTAACCCTGAAAGTTCGTCTAGGAATACACATATTCCCAAACCGAATCCTCCCCTTGAACCAAATTAGCGAACGCTAGTGCTTTCTTCTAGACAACGGGCCCTGGAATATATTGTCAATTGAAATTTACCACAATTTCTGTCCACATGATGGAAGAAATCTCATGTCGATGGAATGTAGTTTTCTCTATGGATTTCCACCAATAAAATGCTTCCTCTTGAAGCATGCATGTTGCCAATCTCACTTGATGGCGGTGGGGCACAGATAGAGCCCTAAAAGCTTTTTCGATAATGTCAATCCAGCTCTCTGCCTTCATTGGATCAATCCCTCCAATAAATATTTCACCTATATTCTTTTCCATAGTGTAGCGGTCACTATTATCAACCCCTGGCAGCACCACTTGTCGGACTACTGGTGGCGCAGGGTTTAGACACTCCCCTCGCTCGCCCAGGTCAGCTAACCTTGCCTGCCCTTGGGCACTTCCCTGACCACCATCCGGGGTGATTCTGGGACCCACTGCTGAGTTTGAGGCTCCATTTCCGGCTACCACTCCCAGGAACATCTGAACAATATTCTGAACCACAGAATTTATATTTTTTAAAGCTTGCAGTAGTCCCTGTATGGCTATCAAGATCTAGGCCAACACATTCATTGTGTTTGAATTTGACTGCGCAGATCGGTTTGACCGTCAAACCATCATGGTTCATTAATATGTTTTTTTTTCAGTCGTGACTTAGGTTTATTAGCGAATGAATTTGTTAATTCAAAACACAACATAGTGGGAAAAGATAATTGTTAGACTGTTCAACAAGGAACTTGAGTCATAAAAAGTTAGCTAGTGGGAAACCATGCTCTGATACCACCTGTAACAACCCTCCATGTTTCATGATATTGTGGGCCTTGCAGGCCAAGTGTTACTCAAAATTTAACAAAACCAACCCTATAACGACCAGTCCTAACTGGACCGGGTGTTACTTAAAAGGTTACATGAATAATATGACAGTAAATAAGTCTAGCATTTCTAACTCAAAAGAACTTATGTTTCAAATGACAATGTATGAAATAATCATCCCACAGTCTTAGACCGTTTCCCATAGCCACATTATAACACAAGAAAAGTAAAAAGAGAAGTCCACTTATTATCAGTTCACCACCTAAATTGGTAGAAGAACCACCGAGTCCACTCTTAGTCTTTAGTTCCAGCTGCTAACCTGCGAAGGCAATTTCGCGTTAGTAATTAAACACTAAGCCATATAATTAAATAAGACAAGTCCGTAAACTCCCTATAATTATTTATAAAATTGGCTGTTGTGACCATTCCAATATGTCTATTTATTAGCTGATGGTTCAGTCCACCATGTCCAGTAGTTGGCTGATGGTTCAGTCCACCATGTCCAGTAGTTGGCTGATGGTTCAGTCCACCATGTCCATCTATTGGCTGATGGTCAGTCCACATGTCCATTACCGGCTGGCAAGTCCAATCTGCCATGTCCGTTATCGGCTGGTGAGTCCAATCCACCATGTCCGTAATTTGCTGGCGAGTCCAATCCGCCATGTCCGTTATCTGCTGGTGAGTACAATCCACCATGTCCGTAATTGGCTAGTGAGTCCAATCCAACATGTCTAATTTATTGGCTGATGGGTCAGTCCATCATGTCTATTACCGGCTGGCTAGTCCAATCTACCATATTTGTTATCGGCTAGTGACTCCAATCCATCATGTCCGTAATTAGCTGGCGAGTCCAATCCGCGATATCCAATTTTTTGTATTATAGGCTGTCAGGTCCTTTCTGACATGTCAATTATTTGATTATGAAGGGCATAGTCAGTGTCGGACTTAGTCAATTCCTTGACACCGGTTCCACCGGTGCATGGTGGTCGAATCTGGGCTCAGTCCATCATGTCTATTACCGGTTGGCTAGTCCAATCTGCCATGTTTGTTATCGGTTGGTGAGTCCAATCCACCATGTCCGTAATTGGCTGGCGAGTCCAATCTACAAGGGAAAATACAACATTTTAAATAATTATACGGATCTGAAAATTTGGTGAAGAACCTGCTACTATAACAAATAATCCTAAAGTCTTGCCCTTTGTGTGTCAAATGTGCTTACAACCTATCTAGAGGATGTTTCATTTAACAACAGAACTTTCCTTTCTATAGAAGAATATGTGTGGAATTCTAGAAGTCATTATATTAAATTTTATAAATATGTGTGGAATTTTAGAAGTCATTACATTAAATTTTATAAATATGTGTGGAATTTAAGAAGTCACTATATTAAATTTTTTAGAAAAGAACGTAATTACTCATAACTATATTTGTATGAAAACGATAGGTCAAAAACTATAAATGGGTTATAATTGATAAAATATATATTTCCAAGAATTAATTTAATTAAATAATTGATTCATTTTAAGATTTACAAAACCCTAAATAAAATAACCTAATTATTGTTAGGGTTTTACAATCTCACCAGCTTTGAAAATTTCATCCTCGGAAATATAATAGGTATACGAAGAAAATTACTCATTCATTATCCTATCTTAGGCATGTCTTTCTTTATGAGTAAGTATAGCTCTATGGAAGTTAATTTAAATATCCTCACATTTTTTTTCATGGTTTTACAATCTCCCCAGCTTAGAAATATTTCGTCCTCAAAATATTATAAGGCCAATTATACTAAATTCCCTACCTAGGCATATGTGCACGTACTTTTTGCATTTTCAATGAGATGTGAGACAAGGGAAAACCGACGACCATGTTTTCAGATAGGGAGTGTATTCGTCAAAGCGGGCTCTAAAATTGGTGAGTGTCCATTATATTCCCTAGGAATCATAATAACTCCACCTTTGAGTCCCATGAGTAATACGGAGGATGTAGAGGGTTGAGAAGAAAGAGAATGATTTTCCCGTGCAACAGATAGTTTAAAGTGGCCAAGGAAGGAGAATGAGATGGAAAGGGGATGCTATCACGTGATGTCTACGGCTCCCAGTTATTGCGCTTATGAGTGTTTTGTGAGGAAGAGAAATGACATTTTTATTCAATAAGAGGGTCAACACTCCTGTGTCAATTTGTTATTAGTTATTTCTGGACTAGCAACACTCATTACTGATGCCTTTTTATTATATATGTAGGTGAGAACCGCGAGGGATGAGTACTGTCAGGACTATAGAGGAGCAACACTAAATTGCGTACACATGTACCTACCGACTTTAATTAGTTATGAGTTTAACTGTGTAAATAATGAAATTTAAATGCTATTCTATAAATTTCTATAGATGTTTTGTATGAGAATGAAAATACAAAATGGAAACCAACAGGGTGAGCTACGGAGTGAGGACAACTACAATGCGAAGAACATGTTGTGCTTGGAATGTGTTTTCGATCTTTATTGTTATAAATATATATGGATTGTTGTTGACAAGGTGGCCCCTATATCATTATTAGGGGAGAATGTGTTTTCAATCTTTATTGTTATAATATATATGGATTGTTGTTGACAAGGTGGCCCATATTGCATTATTAGGGGAGACTCTGTCCGTTTTGTGTATTTGTAGAAAACACCATGTTCGGGTTAGGGTTTTATCCTATTTGATTTTTGCTCTATTCGGGTTAGTATCGAGTCGGTTAATATGAGCTCGAGCTAGACCAATTTTCAAATCATGAGTATGGGCCTAGGTGGCCGTATGAGCATATTTTAGTGGCTGAGTGTGCCCGACATGCATATGTAGTTTCAATTATGATACTGTATATATTGAGTTATCAGTGTATACACAAGGTATACATATAATTTTTATGAGTTAGCCAAGATTTTAGGTCTAGATCTAGGTCGTTGTAGCATTTAATATCCATTTGGGATTTTTAAGGTATCTCATTTACATGCATCTTAGGGATTTTGGATCACAGGTTTATGCTCCTGTAGGCCCAGCTAGATTGAGTTTAGGGTTCAAGGACTCGATTCCCGCCTATAGAGTCACTTTGAGGACTCGAGCCAGTTTGGACTTTGGAGGGTCTCAATCCGAGCTTTTCGTCCATATGTATATTGCAATACCCATAGGTGGGCCCCATTGGGCCATGAGTTGTCGGACGTCTGGATCGTGCCACATGGTAAGATCAGAGTCGTCCGGATCATGCCACGATCGCCATCAGTGCCGCTCGCGACTAAGTTTTGCTGTTGGTTTTTGCCTTCGTCGTCACCCGTTTGGGCCTTTTTTCAGCACCAGCGAGTGTCCTCCTTCAAATCCGACCAGCCCAACAACTTTCCCTCACCGAGATCTATGGTTCGGGACAAACACCGACTTCCAACTTGGCTGTGCTCGCCGCTAGTGGCAAACACTTGCACGGTGGCATTTTTTGTCATTTTCGACAGTTTTTGGCCAGCCACCGGCTGGACACCGCCGACCGTTAGCACAGATAGGTTCATTTCGTCGAGGCCGACATTTTGTGTAATGACCTACCCAAACCGGAACGGGTGTTACATAAAAATATAGGTAATGTAGATGTAACATTCTAGAACATGAATTGAAATATAGCAAATGTAACTCCCCAAATCCGGTCCACGCTCGTGAACCGAACCGGTATGTTACAGGCCCCAGTTAGGTCGGCTTTTAAGCTGAAGATACAACTCGCAATGCATTGATGAATGCACAAACCCTAACATGGTATTACATGAATGACTTTCAATTCAAACACACACCAATACATTTACAATCAAAGTCAATGAAAATTCTAAAATAAAACGGACAGAATCTCCCATAAAACTGCAATTAGGGTCCACCCTGTCAAAACAATATATGCCAACATATATGCATATATTAACAATTTTAATCATACATAATCTAATATATTGTATATTATTCATTATAAAACTTCGGACCACACTTCTGTTGCGCACTCTGATCATATCTCACATCTTGTCATCATGTCTTAGCTTTTCATCATGTCATAACATCATATTTTAACAACTAATCACGTCACATCATCATGTTTCAAGCATTTATTCACACCATATAATAATATCATAACACAATATAAACACTCAATTGACTAACATGTGTGCAAACGATAACAATGCTCCTCCGTCCAACTGGCTCCTCCAACTTGTAATTGTTACCTATATATAATATAAAAACACGTCAGTAACAAGTGTTACTGGTCCAGAAAATAAAATAACTATAACAAGCTGGCTATGAGAGTAAACTCTCATATGAAAGAAAACATCTTATGCTCCACGTGAACACTCTGAAGGGCACTACTGAGGAGCCACTGGGCATCTGCTCATGGTACGTGCAGTGGGTTTCTCTATCTCTTGTCTCATAGAAAACGCGCAAACTATATATATATATAGGGCTGGGTAGGGATTTATATAATAGGCCCAAAGGCAACTTGTGGTGGATCTTGTTTTCGAAATCATCCTCGAGGGATCTCATCCTCGAGGGGTTATTAATCAGAAAAACTATTCGCTTAAATGGCCCGAGTTAAGTGGGATCCGATAAAATGCCACTTAACCCGTCTTGCAAATAATAAAATAAACATACAATAGAAGAGCGTGAAACAGAGGTGAGTCCTAAACGGACCTGGTAGAAGCTCCAAACGTGTCATCGCGCCTAGGCGGCGAGCTCCTACTCTGTACCTACACATCAAAACTAAATACTAATGCCCGATAACTAAATGATGCATCAAACTCAATAAACATCAATCAGAATCAATAATCATAAATATGAAAATAATTCTAACTCATCCTATTCCAACCAATTTTATTGTATTTTTCCTAAGTTACATTACTTGATTAGCATGCTCAACTCGATCTACCTCATTAGATCACTCACTATTCATTCTCAATTAATTACATCATGCAATCATCACTACACTCATACTCATACATTTATCATGACAATTATTCAATTCTAGCATGTTATACTAACAATCATAATCAATTTTAAATAACTCAATCGGAGGTAGTTATACCTCACGTAGTCGACAATCGGCACCGGCTAGGGTTCCATCGCATTTCTCGAAGCTCAAATACGGTGCTCATTGGCGTCCGAAACTCGAACGGGCTCGACTGGATGAGCCCCGTGGAAGATCCGGTGAATTCTGGCGAATTCTAGGAATTCCGGTTTTTCGACAGTTTTCGGCAGTTTTCTAGTAGCTTCCGGCGGTTTTCGGCGACAATCGAGGCGGCGTCTACTGGCCGGAAAGTGGTCGTGTCGGGTACCCTTGGAACCGGCTCGCCCGACTCATCTACGAGGTCGATGTGGCCAACGGAGGTGGCGGCTAGCCGGAAAATGCATAAAACAGAGGCTGGCCGTGGTGGAGTGGAGATCCGGCTCGGATGGGTGGCGCTGGCCTGCCGTTCCGGTCGGGGAAGGTCACTGGGTGGTCGATGGTGCTGAGGCAACCACCTGATCGTGGCGGCGACGGTCGCCTGTGGCGGAATCGGAGACACGACTGAAATGTAGCCGCGGCGCTAGGCGAGGTGATTCCGGTGTCGCGGTGGCCTGGCAGCAGTCGAGGCTGGTCGGGGCGGCATGGCAACACCGTGGCAGGGCTAGGGAGCGTCGATCGGTGACGAGGCGGCGTCGACAGCGGCAGCGGCGACACTGCACGGGGCGGCATTGGGGTTCGGGGAGAAGATGTTGGGCGGGGAGAAAAATAGCTCAGTGGCAAATCTTGTAAATAAGACTTGACTCGTCTCCGGCTCGAGGTCAAGTATAATAACTAAGACGTATTAAATCCTAAAAATAATTCATAAAAATCGGGAAAAATCCCGTAAAATCAAACAAACACCAAACATCATAATGATATGCTCTAGAACTATCAACCCACCCAAACTGCCCGTAATGCGTCCTAACGTGGTAAATGGCCTAAAACTAATTTTACGATCCACTATATATAAAAATAAAAAAATGACTAGCATACTCTCAGATATTCTGATAACTCATTCTGTTTGCTATTGTGTTCATGACGTTATCATCATATACTTGGGTACACATGACCCTCATGGCTCGTACACGAGACCAGGGTTAGCTCAGTACACGTGTTATGAAACTGACTCAAGTCGAAAATAATGGTCGAACAGACCAGTTCTGAATATAAAACCCTAACTCGAATCGTGGGTTTTACAATCTTCCCTCCTTATGAAAATTTTGTCCTCAAAATTTTTACTCAAGGAGATTCTGCTGAACTACTACCTGGAAGCTAAATACACACTAGTTGTATCTTCTACTCTTCGATAGTCAGGTAAATCCTCACTGTAGCTGCGCCGTTATGACAGGTTCTGCTTATGATCTTGTTACTATCAACATTCTGTTTCTAAGCTGTCTGTGCCTGTTCTAACATGACCATCCTCCTTCTTTTCTGTTTTGATCCCTACTCCTAACTCGGCCAAATAACCATAGGTCACCCCTAAGGGCCTATTGGGTTGGTCAAGCAGATACTCTAGAGTATCGCAAGGTTCTAATCTGAGCTATGTCTAGGAAAACTACGGCGAGGGTAAGACCTACTTGCTAGCATCTACCCATGTCCCTCTAATCCTCATCTATGTGGAAAGTCACCTACATGTACTCCCAGGAAACTCAATCCTAAGTCCAACAACCATCCTAAGGTGTGCTATAAGTCTCCTGCTAGGTACGAGTGTATAGGCTAATGATCTGCACGGCTCACTGTTGCCAGTCTAGATCCAACTCTTAGGTGTCCTTGTATAAGGAACTGGACCGCTCACTGGGTCCTAGTTGACTCTGTCCTCAGACAAATATCTCACTCTATTCTATAAGAGAACAAGGATAGATGCTATGACTCTACTGCCTACTATGGCTTAGGTGACTATCTATACAACTACTTATTACTATTGAAAGGAGGCAAGAACATCGTACATACACAGTGTGTCTCCAGGAGTATGATAACATACTCTGCATGGGACTGTGGAGTTTGCATCTGGTCTGTGGCATGTGCTCTGTGCTCTGGTCAATGTACACTCATCTCAATCCTCTGGATAAACTAATGGTAGAATTGATACATACAAAAGGGTGAGTGGGAATCCTCAAGTGAAAACTCTACCATGTCTGACATCTCTAGGTTATAGGAAGGGAGGCTAGATCTCGTGGAAATCTAGTCACACTGCTCAAGAACTCTCAATGGGTGCTATCTCATTCTCACATGTGGTGTCTGACACCAAGTAAATGGGGGGTCCAGTAGGTTAAGAAAAACCCGCTACATAGGTGTGTCACTCTGGTCTATGGTAAGGTCTAGGTATCATACCAATGGCAAGGAAGATGAAATCCCTATGTAAGCGTACATGGGCATGAACAAAACATTGGTAGGTCTATGGACTTGTCTCTAAGATCACCACGATTTCACAGCACCTCTAAACGGGCGGGGTGCAAACGACCCAAAGAACCACTATCTCCCCTCAAGACTACGAGGACTCATAGTGAGGTTTGACACGTATCTCGTCCACTCTTCAGTGGTGTGTGACCTGCCGTCCCGTACCGATTTGTAATACTAATCTTGACTCACATGACTACTACCGCTGTAGTAGACTCTCAAGCAAGGCTATCAATCAAGATGAGCATAAACTGGTATCGCTCTTTAGTCATCATGGCCTGGGGTGAAATCCTCATTGAAAGATCGGTCTGCAACATCTACCTGCACCGTAAACCCTAATCAGTACCATAAAAGTACCTCTATACTCAGGGCAAGGCTCAATCCTATGTCTCAAGGTGAGAACTTAATCGTGCTGGCAAAACACAAGGGAATTACTGTCCTTCTGAAAAACCCTTCCTCACTAACCCTCTATCTATGCCCAATACTAGTATAGGTCAAACTCCTATCGCCTAGTGGCCCATCACAAAATGGGTTAAACTACGCACGTGATCATCTACTAACCATCTGAACATTGCATGCTAGTTGTGGCCCATGGATGTACTATCATGTAATCTGCACAATTTGATCATTGTGACCATCCCATCTGGAGGTCATACTGTCATGTTCCCTGATTCTGTCCATGAGCATCCCTATGAGACTGTCACTAAGAGTGCCTGATGGGGTTATCTTACAATATTCATCTGACCCAAGGGTGTTAGGTCAAAACACTAATTGCAAGAGAGCTGTGAAGTCGGATCCTATGCCATCTCATCCAAATAACCTCACTTTTCCTAACTCTTCTCCGTTCTGCTAATTTCCATTGTGGCTATATCTTGTTCCTCAAGTTCTGGCTCTACTAAACTCTAACTAATCTATTCGGTCGGCGGATGAGCAATACACGGACGGCGGTAGTGCATCTTCGGTCGGTGGTGGTACATCTCGAATGACGGTTGTGCACTCGGCGGCAGTTGTGTGACTCGGTCGGCGGTCGTGCAACTCGGTCAGTGGTTGTGCAATTCGGTCGGCAGTTGTGCTACTCAGTTGGTGGTTGTGCATTCGGTCAGTGGTTGTGCACTCGGTCGGCAGTTGTGCAACTTTGTCGGTGACATTTCTATCTAGATGCTAAATTCTGATCTGGATCGTATATATCATAAATCCACTCTACTATCTCTGTCATATCTTGGCTACTAACAACTAGGCTCAAGTTGTTCAACCATACGTGTCTAATCCAGAGGGGTTTGAATCATGTGCTGACACATATGATGGTAAACCTATGCTGAACTCACTGTAATCTCTTGAAATCTGGAGTGGTTGCTTTCATCAGTGCTGACTGGCCCTCAATAGTAGTCCTAATCTTTTCCTTATCATATCGAGATCTCTGCTTGGCAAAGTGAAGCCAAAACTGTTGCCTGTAGGTCATAAACTAGTGGAAGAGGGGGAGGTGGTGAAGTGCTAATCGAACTGTCGATCCACCACGCTACTCATCCTCATTCGTTACTATCTTATAGCATGGTTCCATGAATTGGAATCGGAATCGGAATCGGAATCGGTTTTCCAGGGAGTCGGAATCGGAATCGGAATCGGTCTGAATCGGCCAAGAATCGGTTCAGTTGAATCGGTCCAAATTAATTTAATCGGTCATATATAATAATTTGACAATTTATAATATAAATATATTAAAATTAGGTATTGATGTTATTTTGATATTATTCTGTATATTATAGTTTCTGATATTTTTAAATATTTTTTAAGATTTTTCTTAAATTATTTAGAATTAATTATTATTTTTGACACGAGTTAGACTCGAGTCAACTTTTAATTACGAGAATGCCACTCTTTACCCCCGCCGCCGCCGCCGGCCCGGTCGGCGGCGAGTCTCGAGGCGGCGATGTCGGAGGATGTCGGCAGCCCGGTCGGACGAACAGTCAGCGGCCCGCAGCCGGCGGCGAGGCGGCCCGGAGCGGTGGCGAGTCGGCGGCGAGTCGCGGCGAGTCGTGCGTCACAGCCCGATTCGGTCCGGCCACACTTCGGCGGCGACGTTGCGAGGTCGGCGGCGAGCCCGGTAGTCGCGGTGCAGCGGCGGAGGGCGGAGACGGGAGCGGCGGCGGGCGGACGAGCGGCGGCGGCGCGCGGGGAGCGGGTTTGATTTTAGGTTTTTAAAATCCAAATTACCATTTTACCCATGCTTAAATAATTTAATAAAAATCATACCTAGGGTATTTTAATAATTTCATTAAAAAACCGATTCCGATTTAAATCGGCCGATTCCGATTCCGAGTTAAATCGGTCGGAATCGGCCGAACTCGGCCGATTCTGAGGCCGATTCGGGGCCGACCGAGTCGGCCCCGAAATCGGATCGGCATCGCGCCGATCCGATTTAAATCGGCCGTTTCCGCACGGAATCGGTCGATTCGTGCAACAGTGTCTTATAGAAGTGGTCCATCTCAAGTCGTCTGCACAAACTCTCATCTATGCTCCATGTACTTCAATGGCCCTATTGGCATAATCACATCCTTCATCTCCAGGGATTTGTCTAAGGCACTCGACGGTCCATCTCATGTGCCACTAACTTACTGGTATCTCTATACTTCAAGTTCTTTCCCACTATGTACACCACGTCCAATGGAAGCAGGACTAATGCGGTAACATGCAAAACATGGACACCTGGTCAACATCCAATTCAACCTCAGCTGACTGAAAATGTGGACACCTAACTCATCCAAATCTCTTTTGCAATGAACAGTATCGGTGGGTCTCTACGCCCATCATGACATTCCTATCAGATTCTTAGAATCTAACGTCTATTGACCTCTGGATCTGGTATAAGATAGGATCCTATACCCGTTCTACCTCTCTTAGCACTACTACATCCCTTGCTCACATCTAACTGGACAAGCAATCTGACATCGTGATAACAATCCATATATGGCATGTCAGCTCAACTAAGGTCAATGTCACAAATTTCTGATCAAGTCTTGAATACACTGTTATCCAAACAACTTATGAAGAAAAATCTGCATGTAAAGAAAATATACAAAAACATACCTGCCAACTGGACTCGGAGCAGTCTTTGCACACACATCACCTATAAAAATATCATACATCTTAATCGGCCGAGAATGGCTCTAATACCAATTCTGTAACACCCCAAATCCGGTCCACGCTCATGAACCGAACCGGTATGTTACAGGCCCCGGTTAGGTCAGCTAACCCAAACCTAACTCATACAGACCCAATCTCGGCGTCTTAAGTTGAAGATACAACTCGCAATGCATTGATGAATGCACAAACCCTAACATGGTACTACATGAATGACATGCAATTCAAACACACACCAATACAATTACGATCAAACTCAATGAAAATTCTAAAATAAAATGGACAAAATCTCCCCTAAAAGTGCAATTAGGGTCCACCCTGTCAAAACAATATATACCAATATATATGCATATATTAACAATTTTAGTCATACATAATCTAATATATTGTATATTCATTATAAAACTTGGGCCACACTTCTGCTGCGCACTCTAATCATATCTCACATCTTGTCATCATGTCTTAGCTTTTCATCATGTCATAACATCATATTTTAACAACTAATCACGTCACACCATCATCTTTCAAGCATTTATTCACACCATATAATAATATCATAACACAATATAAACACTCCATTGACTGACATGTGTGCAAACGATAATAGTGCTCCGCCGTCCAACTGGCTCCTCCAACTCGTAATTGTTACCTATATATAATATAAAAACACGTTTCATATAGAAAACATCTTATGCTCCATGTGAACACTCTGAAGGGCACTACTGAGGAGCCACTGGGTTGCAGGCCCGGTAGCATCCTGATCTATCTGGTACTGTGCGACTCACGGCACTTCTTTTTAAGTACTTCACGTAAAACTTTATCCTAAGCCCTCTCCTTACCTCCATATTTCTCCTGGCCATGAGGACGAAGGCCGAGTACTCTCAGGCAGTTGCCTTTAGTACCCTTTGAACCACAAGTCCGGACATGAGCTATACTAAACAATACCCGTAAACCTCCACGTTCTTTGGGTGTGAGGAACTCAAACGTGTGAGGAACTCAAACGCAGGAACTCAGAACGTGTGAGGAACTCAAACCACTAATCTAGAGCCCGCTTTGACTGTCACAGCATCTGCTCATGGTACGTGCAGTCAGTTTCTCTATCTCTCGTCTCATTGAAAACGTGAAAACTATATATATATAGGGCTGGGTAGGGATTTATATAATAGGCCCAAAGGCAACTTGTGGTGGATCTTGTTTTCGAAATCATCCTCGAGGGATCTCATCCTCGAGGGGTTATTAATCAGAAAAACTATTCGCTTAAATGGCCCGTGTTAAATGGGATCCGATAAAACGCCACTTAACCCGTCCTGCAAATAATAAAATAAACATACAATAGAAGTGCGTAAAACAGAGGTGAGTCCTAAACAGACCTGGTAGAAGCTCCAAACGTGTCATCGCTCCTAGGCGGCGTCTACTGGCCAGAGAGTGGTCGTGTTGGGTATCCTTGGAACCGGCTCGGCAAGCCCGACTCATCTACGAGGTCAACGCGGCCAACGGAGGTGGCGTCTCGCCGAAAAATGCGTAAAATAGAGGCTGGCTATGGTGGAGTGGAGATCCGGCTGGGATGGGTGGCGCTGGCCTCCGTTCCGGTCGGGGAAGGTCACTGGGCTCATACACGAGACCGGCGTTAACTTAGTACATGTGTTATGAAACTAGCTCTATTCGAAAATAACGGTCAAACATACTGGTTTTGAATATAAAACCCAAACTCGAATGGTGGGTTTTACGGCAAATATGTATCGCAACATATAATATAAATCATAACAATAAATCATGTTCTCTAAAATATAAGATAACCATCCCACAGTATCGGACCGTTTCCCATAACCACATTTATAACACAAGAAAATAATTAAAAAGTCCAAATTATTATTATCGATTCACCATATCTAGGTCTAGGTTGCATAAATCGGCGATTCCAAATCGGAATTGCCCGATTCAAATCTGATCGGAGGAAAACCGATACAAAAACTTATTGAATCAGTTTTTCTCGAATCGGTCTGTGAATCAGTCAATTCGAGCTGATTTTGACCAATTCGAGCCGATTCGGAATTGGCCAAATAGGCCGATTCTGGGCGCAGGTGGCGGGGCTCGGAGGGGTGGGGCGGTGGTGGCGGGGAGAGACAGGGCAAGGCTGGCAGGGGGAGGCGGGGCACGGCAAGTGCAAGGTGAGGCGCGGTTGGCGAAGGTGGGGCGGGGCGGATCTGGGGGAGGGGGGCGGGGCGCGACGGGCGCAGGGCGAGGCTGGCAGGGTTGACAGGGGGAGGCAAGGCGCGGCGGGCGAGGGCGGGGCGGGGCAGGCGAGGGGTGGGCGGGGAGGGACTGGGGGGAGGGGGGTGCGGCGGCGGTTGCAGCGGTTGCAGCGGTAGGAAGGAGGGCGGATGCGGGAGAGTGTAGGCAGGTTAGGAAATACCACTGAGTGGCATTCTCATAATTAAAACTTAACTCGTGTTTGACTCGAGTTAAAAATAATAACTAACTCTAAATAATTTTAAAAAAATCATAAAAAATATTATAAAATTTAATACACACAATAATATTAAAATGACATCAATATCTAATTTGTATATATATGTATTTTATGAGTTGTCAATATTATATATGACCGATTTGACCTATTCAGATCGATTCAACTGAACCAATTCCTAGCCGATTTAGGCCGATTCCGATTCCGATTCCGATTTTGATTTATGCAACCATGATCAAGGGGCGTAAAAGAACCACAAACCACACTTCTATTCTTCAGTCCAAAGCTGCTCACCTACGGAGGCAATTCCGCGTTAGTAATAAAACCACTAAGTCGCATAATTAAATGAAACAAGTCAATATAATCCCTATTATCATTTCACCTGTTCTTTATTATAGTTTCACAAGTCTTTTAGTAATTATCTTTCAGGTCATTCTGAGATTAGTAATTGTCTCCCACGTCATTTTGAGATTAGGTGGTCTCCCAATTTATTTTGAGATTAGTCATGGTCTCCCAGCTCATTCTGAGATTATAAATTGTCTCCTAGCTCATTTTGAGATTAGTCATAGTCTCCCAGTTCATTCTAAGATTATAAATTGTCTCCCAGCTCATTCTGAGATCAGGTGGTCTCCCAATTCATTTTGACATTAGTCATGGTCTCCCAGTTCATTCTGAGATTATAAATTGTCACCCAGCTCATTCTCAGATTAGGTGGTCTCCTAATTCATTTTGAGATTAGTCATTGTCTCCCAGTTCATTCTGAGATCAGAAATTGTCTCCCAGCTCATTTTGAGATTTTTAAAACGTCTCCCAGCTCACTCTTAGATTATTAGGTAGTCTCCTAATTCATTATGAGATTAGTCATGGTCTCCTAGTTCATTCTTAAATTAACAATCGTCTCGCACCTCATTCTGAGATTAGTGCTGACAAAGGCTACCAATTTGGAAAAATACAACATTTCATATAGTTATAGGAGACCTTAACCTCGATTGCGTTATAGCGCATGGTGGTCGAATCTAGGCCCAGGCCAACCAGGGCTGCCAACTAGAGCTCGCAGTTGCGACAAATGATCCAAATCTTAATGAGAATATAAATTTATACATAAGTATAATTTTATTCGAGTAGAAATACATTCAACTAAATGTCTAATATATATATATATATATATATATATATATATATATATATATATATATATATATATATATATATACGGAGGGGTAGGTTGATTGCAGCACAGCCAAGATGGCTATGCTGTAGTATTCCAGCTGTTGGATTTAATCCAGCGGCTGGAAAAAAAAAATTGGGTGGCGTACCAGCTGTTGGATTTAATCCACCACCCAGCCGCGCGACGCACCCCCGTCCCCCGGTCCCCGGCCCCGTCCCCTGCCCACCACCTTGTCGCGGCCCCCTTGGCCCCCGCCGCCACCCCACCACGCCGCCCCTCGGCCCCCGCTCGCCACCCCGCCGCGCCGTGCCCCCCTGTCCCCTGTCGCCGCCGCCCGCCCCAAGCCGTCGCCGTGGCCGGGCACCCTTCCTGCCCCCTCCGCCGTCGCTGCTGCCGCGGTGCCTGCTGCCCCTCATTTTTTTTTGATCTTGGCCGTTTGATGCTAATCCAAAGGCCAAGATCAAACTCCCCACCCACCCCCTCCCCACCCACCCACCCACTGCCGCCCGGCCGCCCCATGCCGTCGGGCGAGGGGAGGGTAAAATCGTAATAAAACTTTACTCGGTCCCTGACTTGAGTTAATATTACGAAATACATTAAAAAAATACTTGATTCGATCTCGCACGAGATCAAGTCAATATTACGAAATAAATTAAAAAATAAAATTTTTTATAATAAATACTTGATTCGATCTTGCACGAGATCTAGTCAATATTACGAAATTAATTTAAAAAAATAAAATAATTTTGTAATAAAAACATTATTCTGTCCCACACGAACTGGCGCTGCACATTTCCCAGCAGGCCCATCCTGCCCCGAGGCGGCGATATTGTTAGCCAACGAGCAGCCGACGACAAGGTGGCCGGCAAGGGGTGGCGCGCCTAAACAAATGAGGAAGAAACAGGGGAGAGTATTTTGGTAATAAAAATTTTACTCAATCGAACTCGAGTTAATATTAAAAAATAAATTAAAAAAATAAAATAATGTCATAAAAAAGTTTTTGCTCGATCTTGACTGGAGTCAAATTAATAGTATTGAATAAATTTTTTTAAAAATAATTTCGTAATAACAACTTGAGTCGATTCGGGATCGAGTCAATAATATGAAATAAATTTAAAAAATATAAAATAATTTTGTAATAAAATCCTGACTCAATCATGTGCGGGACCGAGTCGAGTTGGGATTATTTTAACTCGAGTCCAATTAAGTAAAATTTTTATTACCAAAATACTTTCCCTTATTTCTTCCTCATTTGTTTTGGCGCGCCACCCCTGCCGGCGACCTTGCCGCCTGCAGCCCACTGGCCAACAATGTAGCGGCCTTGGGTCTGGATGGGCCTGCTAGGAAATGTGCGGTGCCGGTCTCGTGTGGGACGAAATAAAGTTTTTGTTTCAAAATTAATTTATTTTTTTAAATTTATTTTATAATATTAACTCGATCTAGTGCGAGATTGAATCAAGTATTTATTGTAAAAAAATTTTATTTTTTTTAATTTATTTCGTAATATTAACTCGAGTCAGGGACCGAGTAGGGAACGAGTTAAGTTTTTATTTTATGTTATTTTATTTTTAAAATTTATTTCATAAAATTGACTCTAGTCATGAGTGAGTCAAGTTTTTATTTTATTATATTATATTTTTAAAATTTATTTCATAATTTTGACACGAGTCGGGAGCGAGTCAAGTTTTTATTTTATATTATTTTATTTTAAAAATTTATTTCATAAAATTTACTCGAGTTAGGAGCGAGTCAAGTTTTTATTTTATTATATTTTATTTTAAAAATTTATTTTGTAAATTTGACTCGAGTCTAGAACGAGTCAAATTTTTATTACGAAATTGCCATCGCTCCTTCCTTCCCCGTGTGTTTTGTCGCGCCACTACTGGCGGTGATGCAGGTGATGATGGGGTGGAGGTGGCAGGGCAGCAGACGGCAGGGAGGAGCTCGGTTGACTAGTGGGGTGGCGACGGTGATGGGGGACGAAACGGGTGGCCACCGGGGGTGGCGGAAATAGGGCAGGGGCGAAATAGGCGGTGGGGGGCAGGGCCGCAGCGGGGATGGGGTGAAACAGGCGGCGGGAGGGCGAGGAACCGGGCGGGGGTGGTGAACACAAGGCAGGTGGGGGGAAGGGCTGCGGGCATGGGGCGGGCGGGGGTGAGTTGCGAAAGGGCGGCGGCGTAAGGGGCAGAGGGAAACAGAGCAAGTGGGGGGAGGGCTGTGGGCGGGGGGCGCGGCAGTGGACGGGCGAGTGGAAACAGGGCAGGTGGGGGGGAGGGCTGCGGGCGGGGGTTGCGGCGGAAGGGGCGGCGGCGTAAGGGGCAGAGGGAAACAGAGCAGGTGGGGGGAGGGCTGTGGGCGGGGGCGCGGTGGTGGACGGGGTGGGGGAAACAGGGCAGGTGGGGGGAGGGCTGCGGGCGGGGTTGCGGTGGCGGACGGGGAGGTGGTGCCAGGTGGGCGGCGGCGGCGGCGGCGGCTGTGGAGGGCTGCGGGGGCTACCGAGCGGCTGGAGAGGGCTACGGGCGGGGATTGTGGCGGCGGACAAGGCGGCGCTGGCAGGCGGGGCGGCGACGGTGGGGGCAATGAGGGAGGGAAAATCTATAGAATATTGGTGGCCGTTGGATTTTGATCCAACGGCCACCAAACATTGCGCTACATGTACGCTGCCAAACATGGCATTGCAAATTAGAACTATGTATATATATATATTATATCCTTATTAAAATTCAACTATATTAAATATTAAATTATTTAGGTGATTTAATCATTTATGTCTGACATTACATTTTAAATTAATTATCTAAATCATGAATAATACCTAACAATTGATAAAATAATTATTATTAATAAACAAGTATTTAATTTTCCTTTGGGACGGTAATTACTTAACACCCATCTTGATGATTTAGTTTACGGTTATAATTTCTTTATCTCTACATATTATTTATAGTAATTTAATTAATTAAGTTATTCGATTAAATTATATAAAATAATTTGTATTATTCAAAAATATTATTAATTCAATTATTTTGATTTGTTCAACTTAATAAAGTTTTGAACTTTATTTATTTTTATTTTGCTATTTAGGTTCGACGCGAGTGATTGCTACCCGACTATAGTTTAATAACCTATTTTCTACTTACTAACTCATTATTAAAATGATTACTTTATGTACCTAATATTAAATTTAATATAGTAAAGGTAAAATCTTTATTTTATTAATTACTTATAACCGTCCGATTTTATTAATTTTCTACCCGTGGCGACTTCATACAATCATTAATTAATATAGTAACTTTACCAATAACCCATTAAAATAATTATTTTTAAGGATTTATTAAGAGTTCGTATTATTTTTAACTCAAGTCAGTATCGTGTCAACTAGTATTTACAGAATTGCCACCCTCTTTCTTCTTCTTCTTCTTCTTCTTCTTCTTCCCGTCGCCACTCTTCTCCGCACCAAAACCAGCACCAAAACCAGACCACGCCCTTCTTCTCCACCCCTTTTCTTGGCACCCAAACCTAGAATCACGTCCTCCCTTAACTTCAACCTTCTCCATCGACCAATTGGAAGCCTAAAGTTCATGTTTTACAGCAGTTACCCAAGACAACCATGTGCTGCGCCATGGCGCCCAACTCCTGGCCTGTTCTTCTTCTCCCAACCTCAAGACCCCTCTTTCCTTACACCTTGCTCCAATTCAGATGTTCTATACAACCTCAGGCTGGCATGAAAACAAGAAAGATTGGCCACCTTTGAATGTTGCATGAAGTATGGTCATTCTCCCCACTTATCCACATCGCTGCCATGAATTCCGGCGAGAAGGTGGTCTGTAGTGGATTATTCCGGCAGCCTGAACTACTGTGATGGAACCCATGATGCTGTCGACGAAGCACAACCGGTGTCTACTCCTCTGAATGTTCATTACAGCACCTATTGCGGCAGAACATCGCCACTTCCATCACCCTTGCAACTCCACCCCTCACAGCTGCAATTCTACCACCTACCAGAAAACAAGGATATGGCAAGCTATCCCTTCGACCCACCAACCAGAGGGGTCGTTGGGGGTGTGAGGGGAAGCCTTGCAAACTTGTTTACAGTTGCTCACCTCACCAACAATTTGGACCCGTCGGCCATGCACAAGATTTCAGTTTTCCAGTTTAGTTTAATTCTTTTCTTTCTTGTTGATTTGAGACTTTAGTTACATGATTAACAAGCTTACTACCAATTAAAAAGAATATGCATGCAAGAAAATTAAGAAGAGGGAGATAGGAAGGATACCCAAGTAAGGAAGAAGACCCGGTAAGGAAGAGGAGAACAAGACGGCTAAGGTGAGGAAGACACCCCTACACCCGTATGTGAAAAATGACGTCCTCTTTCAAATTTATAAAAATGAAAATGACGGCTAGGGTATATGAAAACACCCCTAGACCCGTATTTCATTTAACCGGCTAAATAATAAAATGGGTAAATAATTAACCGGGTAAAGAATATAACACTTTTTGTCAGTCCTAGCCGCGCTCGGTTCTTCTTGGATAGCATCCGCGCCCAATTTTTTTTTCATGGTCTTTACATTTTGAGACCACCCATGACCACTGCTATAGCCACGATTGCTATCGGTGACGTTGCGCACCCGTCGGCGATCCGCCTCATTTCTTGTTGTTTTTCGGCCAACCAATGGCCGGACTCCACTAATTGTCACCACTAGCAGCTCCACCTTGATGCCCCGTGCCAATCCCAACCAGTGGTGACCCTAGCGCGCCGTCATTGGCATTTTCCTGCGATAGGCACCACCCCTCCCGTCCGGCCTATTTACCAAGTTTGCGTTTGCCTACCCACTTTCGCGTTTGCTTGCCACGTTTGCGTTTGCCTGGTCATGCTCGAGTTTGCCAGCCCATGTCCTTGTCTATATCGATCAGCCTAGCCAACCTAGGCCAACCGTCTATTTAACCCAGACCATGTTAACTCTGCCCAATTCGATCTGGTTTAGCTCGTTTTTGGTCACTTCTCAGCCTTTTTGGTAATTCTAAAGCCCCTACATTAGTTTAGATGTATATTCACGTTGTTTAGCATGCTTGTACGTTATGTATATTTTTCTTTATTTATTAATTATTTTATTTATTTTTTTATTGATGATTATTAATTTCTTATTCTTTGTATATATATTAGATATGATGAATGATTATGTGACTAATTAATGTTATTGATAATGTAAGTATTCATAGATATTATTTTTTTTCATGTTTATCTTATTTTATTTATTTAATTGATTATTAGTAATTATTCCCTACTCGTGTTATTATTTATACGTATTTAGGCGTATGTTCGTATATTTAATATTTATATTAATATTCTTCATGATTAATTAATCTTAGTCATTTATTTATTTATTTATTTAATTATTTATCTATTTATTTATTTAATTATTTATCTGTTTATTTATTTAATTATTTATATGTTTGCTAACACAAGTATATATGATATTTACTCGTGTTTAACTATGTATTCATATAGTATAATTACATTATTATTTTATGATTAAAGTATTATTTATGTTCATGTATTTATTGTTTATCTAATTATCTATGAGTGCATTTCTTTTTTTATTTATATATTTATTATTTATTATAATTATGTCTAGATTTGTGTGCCGCATGTTTAGATAGGTTTGTCAGGATTGTTTTCTTTATTGTGATGTATTAACAGTATAAGCACAAACTACGAACATGCATCATATAGAGATGTAAGTATTTTACTTAGTAGTGGGTTTTAATATAAGTTTCAGAGTTCGAGCTCGCCGTATATGTACAAATACGCTTAGAGTTTGGACCACAGGTTTGTATGACTCTCCCTCTTTGCTTGACTCCTTGTGTGTCGAGTTTAATCATGTTTTATACGTAAGACGACATCGGTAGCATTTTATTACATCCCTCCGATGTTGGGTCGTTTAGCTATGTTTTCTATCAAGTTTACTAAATCTACAAGGATGAGATCCCTTATTGGTTTTTGAACTCAAACTCTACAAATGTATGATATAAGCCTCTTCCCTAGGCCTATTATATAAGTACGCGCATTTTTATAATTTTCATGAATAAGAGAATTAGTGGTATAGAGATATGTATGAACTGCTCTACTACTCCTTCAAACGCTGAGGTAGTGCGGTGTATGAGGGTACTGTGTAATGCAGGACATTTTCAGAATTTGTAGATCTAATTTAACTATTCCTTTTGCCACATGAGTACAGTGGCAGATGATGTGGAAGATGTGAGGGCGTAAATATTGTATATATGAACAAGATTATGAGTCGTGCATGTACGCCGACACTTGCTTAAGTAAGTTTGCTTATTGCCAAGTGTGAGGCTGTAAAGATCGTGAGAAAAAACAATATATTTTGACGCGGATGCGGTCAGGAAAGGACCGAATGTGTTAATTCTTTACATGGTTAATTCTACCCGGTTAATTATTATACTTTATTAATTACCCATTTATTTACCCGGTTACCCGGTTAAGTGAAGTATGGGTGAATCGATATGATTGGTCATCACAATTATTATGATCATTGTTGACCGGTCATGGTTCGACCTAAGGCCAAACCCCCGGTCTTAGGGTGGGTGACGACTTGGCGAGTGGGAGGAAAAGGGAGAACAAACTTTAGCCAAGTGATACCCATTCATGAATGGGCGGTAGGGTATATATAGTTGTGAGGAAATCCATTTCCCTAGCCGTCCACTCCTTCTTGTCTCCTCTCCGTCCCAAGCACCCACCTCATTGCACCCCGATGACCTCTCTTGCTGCTGCGTCGAAGGGAGGGCTTGCCACATCCCTGGTATTTCGGTGGGTGGCGGAATTGCAGCTGTGGGGGGTGGAGTTGCAAGGGTGACGGAAGTGGCGACGTTCTACTGCAATTGATACTATAATGGAAGCTTCAGAGGGATAAACGCCAGTTGTGCTTCATTTACAGCATCATGGGTTCCAGCATAGTAGTTCAGGCCGCCAGAATAATCTACTACAGACCACCTTCTCGCTAGAATTCATGGCAGTGAAATGCAGAAGTGGGGACAACGACCATACTTCATGCAACGTCCAAAGGTGGCCAATCTTTCCTGTTTTCATGCCAGCCTGAGGTCGTGGAACATATGAATTGGAGCAAGGTACAAGAAAGGAGGGCTCTTGAGGCCGGGAGAAGAAGAACAGGCCAAGAGTTGGGCGCCATGGTACAGCACATGGTCATCTTGCATAGCTGCTGTAAAACACGACATGAGGCTTCCTCACTTGCTAATTTAATCTTGTTGTTGATGCTTTGTCGGGATGTTTAGATGGTGGTTCAGTTGGGTGCCAAGATAATAATTGGAGGAGAAGGAGGAACCTGTTTTTAGAGAAGAGAAGAATGGCGACGGGAAGAAGAAGAAGAAGGAGGGTGGCAGTTTTGTAATTATGGGTTGACCCGATACCGGCTCGAGTTAAAAAAATAATACAAACTCGTAATAAATCATTAAGAATAATCATTTTAATATGTTATTGGCAATGTTACTAAACTAATTAATTATTGTACGAAAATTTATTATCTCAAAAAGAAAATATAGTAATAATAATAATTAAATACATGGTTATGATTTAATAATTACTTTATTATTTGCTAAGTGTTAATTATGATTTAGATAATTAATTTAACATGTAAAGTAGTACTTAAATAATTATGTCACATGAATTATTAATTATCTTGCTAGATTTGTTAATAATTTAATATTTAATATTTTTGAAAATGATATATATTAGATATTTAGTTGCATGCATTCTTACTCGAATAAAATTATACTTAAGTATAATTTTACGTTCTTGTTTAGGTTGGAATCATTGGTCGTAGCTGCAAATTCGAAATATCAAGGTCTATATAATTATTTGAAATGTTGGCGAGCCTAATCGGCCTGAGCCCAAATTCGACCACAATGCGCTGGAACGCAATCTTTGTTAAGGAATTGACTCAGTCCGACACGGGGCCGCACCTTTAAAATTACTATGAGTGTCCCTATAATTATTTAAAATATTGTATTTTCCCAAACTTGTATAATTATATAAAATGTTGAATTTAGCCAAACTGGTATAACTATATGAAATGGTGTATCTTCCCAAACTGGTAGCCTTGTCGTGACTAATCTCAAAATGAATTGGAAGACTACTTAATCTCAGAATGAGCTGGGAGACAATTTCTAATCTTAGAATGATCTGGGAGACCATGACTAATCTCAAAATCAATTGGGAGACCACTTAATATCAGAATGATTTGGGAGATAATTTTTAATCTCAGAATGAACTGGGAGACCATGACTAATCTTAAAATGAATTGGGAGACCACTTAATATCAGAATGAGCTGGGAGACAATTACTAAAGACTTGTGTAATAATAATAAGAAAAATGAGTGAAATGAAAATATGGATTATATTGACTTGTTTCATTTAATTATGCGGCTTAGTGGTTTTATCACTAACGCGGAATTGCCTTTGCAGGTGAGCAGCATTGGACTGAAGAATAAAAGTGTGGTCGGTGGTTCTTTTACCAACCTAGGTATGGTGAATGGATAATAAAAATTGGACTTCCTCATTATTCTCTTGTGTTATAAATATGGATATGGGAAACGGTCCAAGATTGTGGGACAGTTATTTTATATTTTAGAGAACATGATTTATTGTTATGATTTATATTATAAGTTGCAAGACTTATTTGCTGTATTTAAATTCATGTTCTAGAATGTTAGATTTACATTAACTATATTTTTAAGTAACACCCGGTCCGGTTCATGCGGGTCGTTACAGGTGGTATTAGAGCCAAGTTTCCTACTAGGTCATATTTTATGACTCAATTACCTTTTTGAAAAGTCCAATAATTATCTTTTTCCACTGTGTTGTGTTATTAATTGACAAATTCATTTGCTAATAAACCTAAGTCATAACTGAAACAAAAAAATACTAATGAACCAAGATGGTTCGACGTTTTAGATGGCACGCACTCGTAGACAGTTAAACCAAGCTACTCTGCCCAATGTAGACATCGAGAATGTATTGGCTCAGATTCTGACAGCCATATAGGGACTAGCGCAGGTTTCAGAAAATACAAATTCTGTGGTTCAAAATATTGTTTGGCTGTTACCGGGAGTGGTAACAGGACATTGAGCCTCAAACTTGGCAGCAGGTCCCAAAATCACCCCAGATGGTGGTCAGAGGAGTGCCCAAGGGTGGGCAGGGTTAGCAGACTTGGGTGAGCAAGGGAAGCATCCAAACTCAGTGCCACCGGTAGTCCGACAAGTGGTGCCGCCAGCGGTTGATGATAGTGACCGCAACACTGTGGAAAAATTTTTAAAGATTGGAGCTGAGGTATTTATTGGAAGGATCAATCCAATGAAGGTGGAGAGCTGGATAGACATTACCGAAAAAGCTTTTAAGGCTATGTCTATGCCCCACCACCATCAAGTGTGATTGGCAACGTGCATGCTTCAAGAAGAAGCATTTTACTGGTAGAAATCCACATTCCATCGACGTGAGATTTCTTCCATCACGTGAGCAGAATTTTTGGCAGCTTTCAATGGACAATATTTTCCAGAGCCCGTTGTCCAGAAGAAAGCACTTGCATTCGCTAATTTGGTTCAGTGGGACGATTTGGTCCAGGAATACGTGTATTCATAGGCAAACTTCCAGGGTTACCTCCTAAACAGGCAGTGGTGTTTGCCATCAACCTAACACCTGGAACAACACCAATTTCTAAAGCACCATACCACATGGCTCCAATAGAACTCAAGGAGTTGAGAGTTAACTAGAGGAGTTGTTGTAGGTAGGTTTCATCCGACCAAGTACTTCACCCTGGGTGCCCCTATTCTTTTTGTGAAGAAGAAAGATGGACCACTTCGGCTGTGTATTGACTGTTGAAAAATCAATCAAGTGACAGTCAAGAATTGGTACCTCTTACCTATGATTGATGATCTGTTTGATCAGCTAAAAACAGCCGGATTATTTTCTAAGATAGACTTGCTGTCAGGTTATCACTAGTTGTGAGTAAAGGAGATATACATACAGAAAACGGCTTTTCGAACTCGATATGGACATTATGAGTTTTTGGTCATGCCTTTTGGTCTAACAAATGTACCAGCGGCCTTTATGTCACTCATGATGTAACGTCCCGGCCATTTGTCACAACATTGTGGGCCTAGCTGGCCAGGTGTTACTCACAATTAAGCAAATATATCTAACTTTTTTTTAACAAAAACATATATAAAGATCCCACAGTCTTAGACCGTTTCCCAGTAGCCACACTTATTTCTCAAATAAATAATAAAAGGAGTCCTCATATTTATTTTGCTCCATGCTCCGGTTGTCAATCACCTAATTTCGTATCTGCAAACTTGCACAGGCAATTCCGCGTTAGTGATTACAACACTAAGTAGTATAATAGATAAAACAAATCAAGTACATATCACTATTTCCTTATGTTTATTTTAATATGCGGTGGAACGATTCCGCTATACTCCAAAACAATGCGGAGGAGGTATCCGCTGTGATCCGCACAACCCGACCGTAGCCCTTTTGTGGGGAGGCTACCACTACCGTCTCCAGTGCCAGTGCCTCGCACACCCCGGCTATAGCCTTTTTGTGGGGAAGCTATCACTGCACTCGGGTGATTGCTACGCCCCGTTTGTGGGGTAGCTCTCACTACCAATTCTAGTGCCAGTGCCTCGCACACCCCAGCCGTAGCCTTTTCATGGGGAGCCTATCACCGCACTCAGGTGAATGCTACGCCCCATTTGTGGGGGAAGCTCTCACTGCCAACTCTAGTGCCAGTGCCTCACACACCCGGCCGTAGCCTTTTTATAGGGAGGCTATCACTGCACTCAGGTGAATGCTACGCCCCGTTTGTGGGGAAGCTCTCACTGCCAATTCTAGTGCCAGTGCCTCACACACCCTGGCCGTAGCCTTTTTATAGGGAGGCTATCACTGCACTCAGGTGAATGCTACGCCCCGTTTGTGGGGAAGCTCTCACTACCAACTCTAGTGCCAGTGCCTCACACACCCCGGCCGTAGCTTTTTTATGGGGAGGCTATCACTGCACTCCAGTGCGATGGAGGAATCGCAGTGCCTCGCTCACCCCATCATCCATTGGTATTTCCTAGGTTCAACGACCCCTTCATTAAATTCTCACACCCCATCATCCATTCATGACTAGGTATTTTCTAGGTGACCTGAAGTCGAACCATGACCGGTCGACTTGATAACCAACCATATTGGTTCATCTATATTTATTTCATAATATTTAGGTTCAAGTCTTGTAATAAAAATCATGGTTTTTACACATGAACATAGTATTCCACGCATACATAGACACGTTTATTATCGTATTTGTGGATGACAATCTAGTCAATTCAAATAATGGAGAAGAGCATGTGAAGCACCTGTCTATTACTCTTCATGTTCTGAGAGAACATCAACTGTTCGCCAAACTCTCAAAGTGTGACTTCTGGATGAGGGAGGTAAATTTCCTTGGTTATATTGTCTCAAAGGCTAGAATTGTAGTGGATCCATCAAAAGTGAAAGCAGTCACTGATATCAGAAGCTTCCTTGGTTTAGAGGGTTACTATAGGAAATTTATTAAAGACTTCTCCTTAGTAGCAACGCCAATGACCAAACTCACAAGGAAGGGGGTCAAGTTTGAACGGAGTAGTAAGTGTGAGGAGAGTTTCCAGTCTCTAAAGAAGAGTTTAACAACTACACCAGTCTTGACCCTGCCAAATGGTAATGAAGGATTCGTAGTCTTTAGTGATGTGTATCGGTTGGGTTTAGGATGCATCCTTATGCAAGAAGGTAAGGTGGTGGCCTATTCCTCTCGTCAATTGAAGATTCATGAGCAAAATTATGCAACCCATGACTTGGAACTGGTAGCAGTGGTTTTTGCCCTGAAGATTTGGAGACACTACTTGTGTGGATCCCAGTTGGAAGTCTTCACTGACCACCAGAGTTTGAAGTATATCTTCACCCAGAATGACCTTAACCTTCGACAGAGGTGGTGGATAGAGTATTTGAAGGACTATGACTTCCAAATCTTATACCATCTAGGGAAAGCGAATGTGGTAGCTGACGCATTGTGTTGGAAGGGAAAAGTTGACAAAAGTTCACAGCTAGCTAGACTCTGGGCCATGTCAGCAGAAGTGGTAGCTATCAACTCGGTGGAGCAACTAGCAGGCTTATTGGTAAATTTGGTTGTTTCCAATAATTTAGTTGATTATGTTAAGATAGCACAAATGGGTGATGAGGAGCTGAATAAAATGTTGGACAAAATTCCTAACATTGTAGGTAATTCAAGTAGTGTAATCAGATTTAGAGGAAGGTTGTGTGTACCCAAGGATAATGCACTGAGGCGGAATATCTTGGAGGAGGCTCGTCGCTCAAAGTTCTCAATACACCTTGGAGTTACTAAAATGTATCAGGATTTAAAGTGAACCTACTAGTGGATTGGGATGAAGAGGGATGTTGTGGATTTTGTCTCTAAGTGTCAGACTTGCCAGCAGATCAAAGCCCAACATCAACTACCTGGAGGACTATTGCAACCTTTAGTAATACCAACTTGAAAATGGGAGTGTGTCACATGCAATTTTATTGCAAAGCTCCCAAAGACTAAGAAGAAGCATGACTCCAGATGGGTAGTTGTGGACCGACTAACTAAAATAGCTCACTTCATCCCCACAAAATCAATGAGGACAACGGAATACCTTGCAGGATTATATGTTGCCAATATTGTCAAATTACATGGGATTCCAAAGGAGATAGTTTTCGACCGCGATCCCCTATTCACCTCACATTTCTGGGAAGCTTTCCAAAAAGCCATGGGAACTCAAATTAAGTTGAGTACAACATATCATCCCTAAACTGATGGTCAGAGTGAAAGGACTATTCAAACTATGGAAGATTTGTTAAGAGCTTGCATTCTTAACTAGTGAGGTGACTGGGAGAAACACTTAGCCTTGGCTGAATTCACCTATAAAAACTCTTACCAAGCCATTATAGGGATGGCACCATTTGATGCCTTATATGGTAGGCCCTATAGATCTCCATCTTGCTGGCTGGAGTCTATCGAAGCAGTTATAGTCGGTCCAGGATGGTGAGGGAAGCAACTGAAAAAGTGAAAATCATTCAGCAAAGACTGAAGACAGCTCAGGATCGACAAAAGAGTTATGCTTATACTCGAAGGAAGGACCTAGAGTTCCAAGTTGGGGAGTTTGTGTACCTAAAGACATCTCCTACGAAGGGGGTGATCAGATTTAAAATATCAGGGAAGTTGAAGCCAAGATTCATAGGACCATTTCCAATCCTGGATCGAGTTGGGAATTGTGCATATAGATTAGCATTGCCCCCAAGCCTTGCTCGAGTACACAATGTTTTCCATGTGTCAATGCTAAAGAAGTATGTACGGGATGAGGATCATATCATCATAAATTTTGAAGACTTAGAGATACAATTAAATTTAACCTACGAGGAAAGGCCGATCCGCATCCTGGCAAGAGAAATAAAGACACAAAGGAACAAGGAAATTCCTTTGGTAAAAGTATTGTGGAAATATCTACTCGAATAAAATTATACTTATGTATAATTTTATGTCCTCGTCCAGATTAAGATCATTGGTCGCAGCTGCAATTTCAAAATATCCAGGTCCGTATAATTATTTAAAATGTTGTATTTTCCCTTGTGGATAACCTAATCAGCCTGAGCCCAGATTCAACCACCATGCACTGAGTGCAACCGGGGTCAAGAGTGATGGGAAGCTTTCCAAAAAGCCATGGAAACTCAAATTAAGTTGAGTACAACATATCATCCCTAAACTGATGGTCAGAGTGAAGGACTATTCAAACTATGGAAGATTTGTTAAGAGCTTACATTCTTGACTAGTGAGGTGACTGGGAGAAACACTTAGCCTTGGCTGAATTCACCTGCAAAAACTCTTACCAAACCATTATAGGGATGGCACCATTTGAAGCTTTATATGGTAGGCCCTGTAGATCTCCACCGTGTTGATTGGAGTCTACCGAAGCAGTTATAGTCAGGCCAAAGATGGTGAGGGAAGCAATCGAAAAGGTGAAACTCATTCAGCAAAGACTTAAGGTAGCTCAGGATCAACAAAAGAGTTATGTTGATACTCGAAGGAAGGACCTAGAGTTCCAAGTTGGTGAGTTTGTGTACCTAAAGACATCTCCTACGAAGTGGGTGATCAGATTTAAAATATCAGGGAAGTGGAAACCAAGATTCATAGGATCGGGAATTGTGCATATAGATTAGCATTGCCACCAATCCTAGCTGCAATGCACAATGATTTCCATGTGTCAATGCTAAAGAAATATATACGGGATGACGATCATATCATCACAAATTTGTGGCAATGAAAGGGAGACTGAACAAGAAATGACAAGGAAATACTCTAGCCTGTTTGTGGCATAGGTGTTTATAATTGTAGTAGCATGAACTGATCCCAAAGAAATAAATAAAATTAATCAAGATTGTTCTGTTGCCGTTATGATATTTCGGGGACAAAATATCTCCAAGTTTGGGAGATTGTAAAGACCGTGAGAAAAAAATGATGCGGATGCTGTCCGGAAAGGACCGAACGTGCTATATTCCTTACCTGGTTAATTATTATATTTTATTATGTACCCATTTATTTACCCTGTTACCCGGTTAAGTGAAGTACGGGTGAATAGATATGATTGGTCATCACCATTATTATGATCATTAGTCGACCGGTCATGGTTCGATCTGAGGCCAAACCCTCAGTCTTGGGTGGATAACGACTTGGTGAGTGGGAGGAAAAGGGAGAACAAACTTTAGCCAAGTGATACCTATTCATGAATGGGCAGTAGGGTAGGGTGTAAGAATTTAATTGAGGGACTCGTTGAGTTGTATATATATATAGTTGTGAAGATTGTGGGAAATCCTTTCCCCTAGCTGTCCACTCCTTCTTGTCTCCTCTCCATCCGAGGCACCCTCCTCATTGCTGCGTGAGTATCTCGTCCCTTTTCTTATTAGGACTCTTGCATGCATATTTTTAATTGATAGTAAGCTTGTTAATCATGGAAATTAAAGTTGTAAATCAATAAGAAAAGAACTAAATTGAACTGAAATTGGAATCCCGACCATGGCCGAGCTGCCTGAAACTTTGGCAAGATGGGTGACCGTAAGAACAATTGCAAGGCAGTCCCTCACACCCGATGACCTATCTTGCTACTGGGTCGAAGGGAGGGCTCGCCATGTCCCTGGTATTCCGGTGGGTGGCAGAATTGTAGCTGTGAGGGGGCGGAGTTGCAAGGGTGATGGAAGTGGTGACGTTCTGAGGGGTAAACGCCGGTTGTGCTTTGTCGACAACATCATGGGTTCCATCCTAGTAGTTCAGGATGCCGGAATAATCCACTAAGGAATACCTTCTTGCTGGAATTCATGGCAGCGACATGAAGAAATGGGGAGAACGACCATACTTCATGCAACGTCCAAAGGTAGCCAATCATTCCGGTTTTGATGCCAGCCTGAGGTCGTGGAACATCTGAATTGGAGCAAGGTGCAAGAAAGGAGGGGTCTTGAGGCTAGGAGAAGAAGAACAGGCCAGGAGTTGGGCGCCATGGTGCAGCACATGGTCGTTTTGGATAGCTGCTGTAAAACACGCACATGAGTTTCCTCGCTTGCTAATTTTATCTTGTTGCAAATGCTTTGGTGGGGATGTTTAGATGGTGGTTCAATGGGCTGCAAAGATAAGGGTTGGAAGAGAAGGACGAACTTATTTTTTGAGTAGAGAGGAACGACAACGGGAAGAAGAACAAAAAGAAGAAGGTGGCAGTTTTGTAAATATGGGTTGACTCAATACTGACTCGAGTTAAAAAAATAATACGAACTCCCAATAAATCTTTAAAAATAATCATTTTAATGGGTTATTGGTAATGTTACTAAACTAATTAATTATCGTACGAAAATTTATTATATCAAGGGAAAATATACTTATAATAATAATTAAATACTTGTTTATGAATTGATAATTACTTTATTATTTGTTAAGTGTTAATTATGATTTAGATAATTAATTTAAAATGTAAAGTAGGACTTAAATAATTATATCACATGAATAATTAATTATGTCACTAGATTTGTTGATAATTTAATATTTAATATTTTTGAAAATGATATATATATTAGATATTTAGCTGCTTGCATTCTTATTCGAATAAAATTATACTTAAGTATAATTTTACGTTTTCGTTCATATTAGAATCGTTGGTCGCAGTTGTATGTTCGAAATATCCAGGTTTGTATAATTATTTAAAATGTTGTACGTTCCCTCGTTGGCAGCCCTAGTCAGCCTGAGCCTAGATTCGACCACCATGCGCTGGAATGCAATCGGGGTTAAGGAATTGACTCAGTCTGCACAGGGCCACACCTTTAAAATTACTATGTGTGTTTGTATAATTATTTGAAATGTTGCATTTTTCCAAATTGGTATAATTATATAAAATGTTGTATTTCCCTAAACTGGTATAACTATATGAAATATTGTATTTTCCCAAACCGGTAGCATTGACGTGACTAATCTCAAAATGAATTGGGAGACCACCTAATCTGAGAATGAGCTGGGAGACAATTTTTAATGTACGAATGAACTGAGAGACAATGACTAATCTCAAAATGAATTGGGAGACCACATAATCTCAGAATGAGATGGGAGACAATTTCTAATCTCAGAATAAACTGGGAGACCATGAATAATCTCAAAATGAATTGGGAGACCACCTAATCTCAGAATGAGCTGGGAGACAATTTCTAATCTCAAAATGAACTAGGAGACCATGACTAATATTAAAATGAAATGGGAGACCACCTAATCTCAGAATGAGCTGGGATATAATTTCTAATCTCAGATTGAACTGGGAAACCATTACTAATTGCAAAATGAAATAGGAGACCACCTAATCTCAGAATGAGCTGGGAGACAATTACTAAAGACTTGTGTAATAATAATAATAAAAACGAGTGAAATGATAATAGGGATTATGTTGACTTATTTTATTTAATTATGCGATTTAGAGGTTTTATCACTAACGCGGAATTGCCTCCGCAGGTGAGTAGCATTGGACTGAAGAATAAAAGTGTGGTTGGTGGTTCTTTTACCAACCTAGGTATGGTGAATGGATAATAAAAATTGGACTTCCTTATTATTCTCTTGTGTTATAAAAGTGGTTATGGGAAACAGTTTGAGACTGTGGGACAATTATTTTATATTTTAAAGAACATGATTTATTGTTATGATTTATATTATATGTTGCGAGGCTTATTTACTGTATTTAAATTCATGTTCTGGAATTCCACATTTACATTAACTATATTTTTAAGTAACACCCGGTCTGGTTCGGGCAGGTCGTTACAGAGGCAATCTTAAAGTTTTATAAGTTTTCGTGGGTAATAGAATACCCATTTGCCTATTTGTATTAATTATTTTTAGGTTCAGTAACATACGTTATTGATGCTTTACATATAAAATATGTAGGCCTTGAAATCTTTAATCAACTTTGGTGGTAGGACAGATAAACGATGCACACATTTGAGCTCAGCACAGTTATTTACTTTCTTATTTTTATTTATGTTCTATGTGTTTTGAGATGTATTTAACAGTGTGTTTTATTCTCATGGCACCAAGAAGGTTGTTTTGATCTATTTTATCTATCGTACCGACTGACACTTTAAATATGACTCGATTCAATCGTAAATTGTCACAGATGGTAGCAAAATCATCTCAAGGCTATATTGGATAGTAGGTTTGATTAGATGTGGATTAAGCTACTAATCCCACAAGTAAAAGGTAAGAATTTCGATGATGAAATTTCATAAGGTAGGTGGATAATGATATCGTCCAAATTAGGACCACATCTGGAACCTAGTTTAATAAGTTCCAATATTTCTTAATCATTTTGAAGAAATTAAAAAGCCTTATCATGTTGTACTTGGGCCCCTTGCAAAAATAATTATTAATTGTTTGGCTTCTACCGGGGCACTCACTTTCTTAGTTGTAAGAACTTTTTGCAACATTTTATATTGTAAATTTTATTGTTTTCTTAATGTATATAAAATGAAAAATTATTTTTCAATATCATTTGTGATAGGTGATATATTTTTTCTATATTATTTATGATACGTAAGGCATAACTAATAAATCATAAATGGTGGTCGTAATTCCCAAAGAAAAAGGAGAAAAAATATCGGGTTAATGCAGAACAAGTTCATAAATGTTAATGAATATTATCTTTGCTTATTATATGTGATTCGCGATCATATGAAAACACAAAATGGTATTACAAAATAAATAATTTTCCTTCAAGGAGTTGGATCTAACAAGTTCAGTATGGCCATGTGACCAAGATTTGATAAAATTAATGCAAATACTTAGCTTAATTAGTGCAAATTAATAACTTAATCATCTTTTCAATAGTAATCATTTAAGTTGAAGATCTTAATTACATCTCTACTAATATATTTAATTTTACCTTCATAGGTATTAATGTAAGACTTACTTAGCTTTTCAGGGATGTTATAATCCACCACCTAAAAAATTTCATCGTCATAATTTATCTTTTTTAACATACCACCATCTATTTAATACGGTACCGGGGTCATTCTCATACTACTTATAGGAGCCCGACCTAATTAGGCAAACTAATTGGTTGAATCATTTCTTCAATAGTGATTAATTAAAATGAAGACTGTAATAACCTAGCCCAAAGTGCAACGTAATATACTTAAATCATTTCTTTAAACATGGTGAACTAAGTTAAAGATCTATAGTCCATTGTCACTTATAAACAAGATCTTCTCCTAGTAGGTATTAGATGTGGGACTAAGTTGAGGGATCTCACAAAGATCATAAATAAATCTCAACTAATATATTAGATCTTACCTCGATAAGTATTAAGTGTATATTAGATCTTACCTATTACGTATTAGAAATATAATTAACTTAATCTTTTAACGGATGCTACAATTTCGATCAAATCTAGTTGAGCGACCAAAACTGGCCCTTGTGGACAGTATTCGCGACCATCACATCCGGCATCCGGCTTGGAAGGGCCTAGTGGGTCAACTCGTCCCAAGCTCATTTTTTTCTAAAAATAATTATTCATCCAGCCCAACCCTTGTATAAGCAAAATGTATTAAAGACAATTAACAAAAATATCAAATTTTCTTGTAATTACGTTGCAATTTAAAAAGATATCTTTTCTTTTCTTAATGGAAAGATCACAAACTTCATTCAAATCTAAATTTTACATGGGGGTATTTATGTAGAGCTCAGCTCGGGAGGAGAAATGCTGAGCTCGGCCCTGCTCATCGCCTCCACCAGCTCAAATACTTATTAATTAATAAAATAATAAAAATTAATAAAATGAAAGATAAAATTAAATAAAAATATATAATTATTTATTGAAAAAATAATAAAAACAATGGTACAGTATATAAAGTTAATAAAGTTTTATAAAAAAATATTTAGATAGTCATTGGAGTAGGAGAGGCTCGATAATTACCACGGGCGTGCTGGGGTAGCCGGACCAAGAAAGCCAAACCAGGTGGGCATGATGGGCTAACCATCAGCCCATCACGATGGGTTGGTCAACAGCCCATCTGAGCTAGTATGCTAGATACTACAATGGCCGAGCCCATAAACGTACCTGGACATCGAGAATGAGCCCAAGTAGACTCCATAAGGTTCGAACCAAGCTCGAGCTCGGCTCCAGCCTGTTCGATGAGTCAAGCCGAGAGCTCGAATCAGCTTCGGCTCGACTTTGAACTTGAGTCGAGCCCAGTAACTATGCCTGTATTTATGAGTTTCCCGTTAAATTAGATTGGGGGTAAAAGGATGCAAGGCTGGCACTCACAAAAAGTCGATTGCTCGTGTGCCCGTGAGTTATCGTGACAGGCTCCTTCGTCCATGATTGAACATTCCAGTATAATAATTACTACAAACAAAGGTGTCTATTCTAGTGCATGTCACTGTAGACCCCTGTGCCTTCACGGGGCACAACTCATGTACTGTCATTCGCTATTGTTAACGTACTCAATGAAACTTCGCATGATAATACAAACTGGATTAGTGGAGCCCTGATGTAGAATATATCAATTTGCCGTCATTAATAAGGTCATGAGTTCTATAACACATGTTCTTGCAGAAAACATGGCATGAAAACTGAAGTTTTTGATGATGGGCAATCGTCTTTCATCATTTGGATTTTTTATGATTTTTTTCTGGAGCATGAGCAATATTAAAGGTAAAGCTAATTAATGATAAGGTTAAGCTTAAGGCTTGTTTGGAAAACCTAATCATATTGAAACATGAAAACTGTCATATCCATAACTAAAAGATCGTGAAGATATTTTAAATACCCATTAGTGCTTATGTCAGCACCTTACTGAATATTACAACCATATAAGCAATAGTTTTACAATAAATTTATACTTGTATTGAAGATATGACTACAGATATTTCTTATTGATGAAATTAACAAATTTAGGCACTAAAATAAATACGTTCGCTCCACATTTTAAAAAATTGGTTTGGAGAAAACGGGCACTTTTTTCCACCTTTTCTCCATACGAATTTTTAGAGGAAAGATAAGTCTAATTTTTTTATATTTGAAAGTTTCTATAAGTAAATATGTGTAAATTTTCAAACTTTCTTGACACCAAAAGAGATGGAGCTCTTTTCCCACTCTACTTTTTGTGTGTTTTAAGATCAAAGAAAACATTTTAGTATGGATAAAAGTTTATGAATTAGCACATATTCATGTTTAAATATTTATAAAAATAGAAACATTTACAATTTTTTCTCTATGGCTAAAATTGGCATGGAGAAAAGTAAATATTGATATCACTTGACATTGGCCTATTTATTTGATATCACTTGAAATCTACTTATTATTACTTTAATATGCTGAGGGCGTTAAAAGTAAATATCATATGATTTCTTTTTAAAATTGGTTAAGCTATTACAACAAATGGTTGGATGATTCAAATTTTACTTACTATTCCAACCAGTTGGTGATATAAATTTTGAGATATATATTTGGAGAATTGTGCCTAATAGATTATTTATCCTATATTTGCTAATGTGCTGATCCTTCAAATTTTTCCTTGTACATGAACGGGAGTAAAACTGAATATTAAATGGTTTCTTTTTCTAATCTCGTTGGCATTATGTTTATAAGGCCCAAGATTGTGCCTAATGGACTACTTGCCTCATATTTATCTATGAGTTAAACCTTAAAAATTTAGTTCCATGTGAGGGGGAGTGAAAGCAAATATCTAGTGGTTTCTAGCTTTTGAGACAAGTGATTGTGGAATCCTCTTCTTGATCATTTGACATAGAACAACTGGCCACAACTAGGATCCTAACCACTCCCGATATTATAAGGCTGAAGGCTTAAGCGTGGGACTTCTAAATGCACACATATCATCATCACATGAATAACACAAATGCAAGAACAAAGCATCTAAGGGTGGGCTAATGCAAATGGGTTACCTACGTGTATCAAAGTTATAAAGTTATAAAGTTTGGTTGATATAACTTAACACATTAGTTTGCACTACTTGGCCTAGGTTGTTGCACGAGAAAGTCTGGCAATATCTAATGTAACTAAGACTATAGGAGAAATATGTAAAGCCCAACCCGCCAACCTGATGTTTTACGTTTCATTTATTGTTGGCTCAATCCAAATAACATATGATCGGTCTAGTTCGATCGGTATGGTGCATGGTAGATCCTTGTGTGTTGTTTTGCGCTTAGGCATTGAGTGTTGTTTTGAGCTTAGGCATTGAGTGTGTCCACCATTGTCGACCCTAATTGCTAAGTCGATAGTTCGTGTTGTTTAGTTGCTTTGTATAACTTAATGTCATATTTGAACGTGTCTTGTGTGTATTCCGCATTTGGTCTAGTGTTAGGCTGAAGTTTTAGTCACATGGCATGCATTTGAGTCACATGACATGCATTTTCGGCGTACCTTGTTATCCCTAGTTGAGCCCTAAAAGCCTTCAAGAGCCTCCCTCTTTCTATCTCCGCCCCTTTCCCATCCCCGCTTCCTCCTTTTCTTCTTTTTCTTCTCCTCCTCTTCTTGGTCACAGTGCTCGCCAAACACCTTTGTGTTGACGCACCCTTCCGAAATCTTCTCTGCACACAATGCAAAGGCACCTACACCTACAAGGCACCTTTGTGTTGGCGTGCATAGCGAGAGGAATAAAAGCTCTCATCCTCTTTCTTTTTCTCCTACTCCTTTCCTTCTCTACACCCTAGCTACCGCCACCACTTCTCCTCAGCTGCTGTCTACCTCCATTCACCCCTCTTTTCCCCCTCCTTTCTCCTCCCCTCCTCTCCCTCCTCCCACTTTGTTCCATGTCAAGGTAAGCCTATGTCCCCTATTTCTTTTGTTTTTCGACAATCCATGATAGCTTGCATGTAGATCTCATTGTTTAGGTATGTAGATATGTAGATCATCATCTTCACATGTTGAACTAGTAGTTTTCTTGTTGTTTGTGAGTTAAAAAATTTTAGTTTTTATTTAAAAGGGGTGTTTTTTTCTAATAAAATAATAAAATAATCGTTATGACCACACTAATCTGCCTAATAATAGTCGAACCAAGAAAAATTTTAAAATCCTGTTTTGCAACCGCAATTTGTGTGTCAAATTGATTAATTATTAAATAATAATAATAATAATTTAACTTGAATTTTGTTGTAAAATGAACATGACATGAAAATCTTAAATTATTAAATAACTAACTTGATTATCTTATTTAAATAAACAATATTTAATTATCTTAATTGTAATAATCGTTGATTCACAAACATGTGGGTGGGTGTGGGTGTGATTCAATATCTTTCAAGTTATTTAGATTTGCAGTTCCTAGGAAAAAATTATATTCATAGTTAAATCCATTAAATGACCTGACAACTTAAGTTACTTTTCATAATTTTAACGAGATCTAATTCTCAATTAGCGTGTTAGGTATTCAATTAAATTGCCCCGAGTCTCCTGGGTATCTCGATATCTTTAGTTAGCTTCAAGTACGCAAGTTGATTCCTAAAATTTATTTCATAATGCACCTAGATTGAAGTTTCGATATCTATACTTATTTTCACATAATCTTATTTAGTTATGGTGATACGATTCAATATGAGAATGATGTGAAGTGATGTGATGTGTTATTTAATTTTCCTGCTTTTCTTGCATGCCATATCATTTGTTGCATCAAAGATTGTCTTCATGTTATTACATAAAGACATCATATAAGGTTTGTGTGCTGGTTCTCTATTTGCTAGGCCATGTAGGTTGAGCTCGCCAAGATAGGACTCAAAGCTTGCCTCATTAGTCTATTAGGACTCTTCTCTGTTTGATTATTTGCATGGCTCTATGTAATTTTATTTTTATATTGTAGGAGATAGTTAGTGATGTTTTATTACATCACACTGCCTACGGGTCATTTAGACAATTTTTCGGATAAAAAAACTTGAAGATTAAATTCCATTGATGTAAATTTTGAAAACTTGTGATTCTCTTCAAAAGTTGCATTAGCCTTATTTATTAGTTCCTTGATTTATACTTACTGTATGATTTTTTATTTTTTATGCATGCATGATAGATGAGAGCATGACTCTATATTACCAGCTAGTAGTGTGTATTTAGCATATGCATGCCCTCCATTGAGTGTATTTGGACGTGTAATGTTGTAGTAATGATTAGATAGGCCCTATTGAAGGGTCACCTAAAGTTGGAGAGAGGTATATAGAAATACTTATGACAAATAGTTAGATCACTACTGTCCTTAGAGCATTATATAGATCGCAAGAATAGACAATAATGAGGAAACATATCTAGCTTAAATAATTGATTAGCAAGTAAGCACAAATGAAATGAGAATAGGGAAAGCAAGTAACATGTGTGTGTGTGTGTGTGTGTGTGTGTCTGTTTGAGGCACAACAAGTTCAATTCATAGGTTGTACATGTGTTGGTGAACGACTCAAACCATACAATTAGCAAAGTGGCCTAGAACTTGTAAAGATATAACTTCCAACCACGAACAAGTCCAACTAAAGGAAGTTAAGATAGTGTGCAAAACAAACACATAATACAGAAAAAGAAGAGAGAAGACAAACAATTTTTCAACATCCTCTCCTCAAGGCCACCTAGTCCTTTGGTTTGGAAGGTCTTTGTAGCTTCACTACGTAAACCAACTTGTAACCTTATTAGAAACTATGTTAGGCCTCCTTCACAAGCACCTGACAATTCCTAAGGAAGCTTGAGCTCCAAACTCCGTTGGAGCCTCCAACAAGCCTTTCTTCACAAGCATCAAGTACTAAGGATCCTACCCCAACAAGCTCCAAACATGTAATGATCCGCCCGGCACTATCCTTTTGAGTGTAACTAAATGTCTCATAAATTAATTTTTTATTAATTTTTAAGATTTTAAATAAACTATAACAATAAATTTAGTATACAAATACTCGGAATAATCTAAGCCCCATGAATAAAACCACAATCCCACTACCATGCAAACAATCTAGAAAAAAAATAGTCAAATAATAGAGTCCTCCAGCTGTCCTGTCACTATCCCACTGCCTTTGGTTGCGCTCGGCGCATTGTGATCGAATATGGGCTCATGCCGACCAAGGTTCTCAATTAGGAATATATAACATTTTGGGTAATTATACTAACCTGGAATTTGTTAAGGTACTCGCAATTATGACGCGTGATCTTAATATGAATAAAACTTTTCATAAGTCTTCTCTGTGTGAGCCAAATGTGCTCACAAACTATCAAGTTAATTTTTTATTTAATAATCAACAGAATTCTCCTTATATAGAAGAATATGTGTAGAATTTAAGAAGTCACTATATTAAATTTTGATAGAAAAGAACGTAGTTGCACATAACTATACCAGCCATTTATGTGAAACGAAGAGTCAAAAGAATTGACTATTGAGTTAAAGCAATTACCCATAAATATCATTGTACTGATACTTTAAATGTTATAATTAATAATTTATGATATTAATTCTTAAGAATTAATTTAATTAAATATTATTTATGGTTCATTGTAAGATTTACAAAACCCTAAATAAAATAAGCTAATTATTTTTTTTCAGGGTTTTATAATTTCCCCAACTTGGGAATTTTCGTCCTCGAAAATATAATAAGGTCATAAAGAGAAAAATCGGGGTTTTACAAAACACCTTAGATTCAACTACCTATGGATCCAACCACCTAGAAGCTACACCTTCTCCAAGCACCTTTTCTCCTCAACTAGGATTCTTCCTTTCACTCTCCACACCTAGGGAGTTTACAAGATACTCAAAAACACTTGAGCTGACCTCTCTACAATGCACTTTCCTTGGTATATTAAAAAACATATAGAATACAAGCTAATAGGAAAGCCTTTAATTCAAAACACAAGCCATGTTAGCTACAACTACTGAACCATCTTTTTAAACTTCACCAATCTACTGTGAGCTTTTAAACTACATGATCGGTTTTTGATGTTTTGCCAAAAATCACCATCGGCAGCCAAACATGCATCCGAATGCTTCCCGAACTGTAACACTTCAACTCTTTAATTTCATACTTCTATCTTTCGTTGGCTGGAGAGTAACCGAAGTCAATTTGTGTACAACTTCTCACTAAACCTAAGGCCTTCAATAGCCGAACGTCTGACTGAAGGTCAACTGAAGGTTGATACTCCATCATCCTTAGTCTTCACCTCCTTGTTTCAATTGCAAAAGTCCTAACTAAATGGTTGCCAAAGTCCCCACAACTTTGACACATCGAATGCCTTATAATTTGATTTTGATCCAAGTTGGTTGGTTGCTTTTCCTTTTTCAACGGTAGATAGTTTTGACTGTTGTCACATCAAAACATAGTTCAACACTTATTGGCCATGGGCATTGTCCCATCCCATTTCAGCCCACAGCACAAATCAAATTGAAATGATAAACTTTGGGATGCTACTTCATAACTCATTAAAATGAAAAACTAACCCAGAGGGACCTAAAACACTCAAGGTGTCAGAAAAAGAAAACTTGAGGGAATCTAATGCGTAAACAAAACCCAAAATGCATGCAAATACACTTAGGGCTAGGCTCATGCAATAGGACATCTTAAATTACAAAGGAGACTAAAAATCTCCAAAAAAATCCGGTAAAGTCTCCCCTATAACTATGATATTGAAAAATTTTTCACAACTTGTTTATATTCATAATTAATAAAACTACAAGGAGAACATTCCAAAATTTCACATTTCACACACATTTAGGAGGTGATCCACCTCGTTCACATCACACAGAGCATTTCCAACACAATTTTATATTTAAGAAGAACATAATTAATACTACTACAAGGGTCTTCACATGGACCCTACATTCAAAACAAAGCCGAGAAGCTCCTCCAACCACCCATGTTTCTTCTTTGCTTTGGGTACCTGCACAAGTAACGTGGTTTAGAGTATCTTAGATTTATTTAACCTTTAGTTCCAGGATTCCAAAACTTGGACAATTCCTCCACAACAAAAGTAGACTTGCATCCCTAACATATTCTGTCTGCAAAATATAAAGATAAAGTTAGGAATAACAAAATACAAATACTTGAACCATGATTGCGTTTCCAAATTCAGCCCAGGGCCCCACAAGTTCACATCTGAAATCAGCACGTCTCCATAGACGAAGAGGGAGGAAGATATCCATAAATGAAACAAAATACAATGCAACAATAATACACAAAAAGCAACAAATAGCCTAGCATCTCTAACCTCCTCGTGATCCATGCACCTCTATCGGCCAACGCTACAACCACCCACCTACATAGAAATAGAATACAAATGCAACAGCAAGGAGTGTCACTAAGTCTTAAATAACTAATAGGGAAACAACAAAACTGGCAAATCGATGAAACAATTATCCTTGGAAAAATTGAAATGAAACATAAACTTTATCACGACACACACACACACAATCTAATCACAATTAGATAAATAAGGCCTAATCATAATCACAAAGATATTCACGCACAAAAACTAGAATATTTAATGCTAACATGTCAGTACTATGCATGAGTCAGAATCTGGTCGAAGACAATAAACCAATGACATGATCTAGATATACACAATGGAGAGCATGCACATGCTAAGATCTGTGATGCACATTGCTAGCAGGTACTAAACTGATAATTATAACACACAATTCACCACTCACTGAGTGCCACATGTGGGAACCGACAGGGCCTCTCGATTAGCGTCACGCTCTTATCCACCATGCATGCACCAAAAATCTGAAAAAGTATAATAGGTTTGAAGTTTGGGTTAGGTGACATCGAATAGCGCTAAAGTAAAACTTTTGAGTTGGGTCTTATAATTTCAAAAAATCATCAAGGGATCTCAACCTTGAAGTTTTATTAATACGAAAAATTGGTAGTTGGCTCGCATATAGTGGGATTCAATAAAATACCACTAGTTAAAACCTACGATGTGAAAGAAAAACACCTGAGCTAAGCAAGTGGATCAAGCACATAGAGAATCCTGACAGATCTAAGAAGAGCTCTGCGTCAGACAATAGGAAGCTCGACTCTGCATGGCCTAAAAAATGCAGGCCACTACATAGCACTTGCGTGCAATGATATATAATAGTCCTAGATGCGGGAAATGACATGACATGTAAGACAAAAATTAAACACACCACACACCCAGACCTGTTGATTATGGATTATTTTCTTAATTAAAATAACTTGATAATGTTTTAGATAATTAGGATAATTAAGTTAATTATTATTTAGCTTAAGATTTCGCACCAAAACCAACTTTACAACAATCACGACTTATCTTAACATTATTTTAATTTTTTAGTTAATTTACTAATTAGGCATGCAAAACGAGATAGCATGCACATAGTCCAAAAATTACAGAGTTTTAATCTTTTTATAGTTTTCATTTGTTATTAGGTGTATCAGAAGTTAGGTTTCACAAATTAGGCAAACACAAATATTTTGTTACATTTTATTAGCATAACAACCACAAAATCAATAAAAAACACATTTTAACCATAAATCAGCACAATAGCCAAATGATTAACATGTTAAGATGATGAACGAATAATCTACATAATCTAGTGAAGGATTCCACATGCAAATCATCATTAATAAGCCAAAAAGAAGAGAAAGCGGGGAAAAGGGTGGCATACCTTGATGGGGAAGGAGGAAGAGGAGGAAAAGAGGAAGGGGAGGATGAAGACATGCTAAGGAGAAGAGGGAGGCTTCCGGAGGCCGATAAGTGGCTGCGGCCACAGCAAGACAACCTCAAGAAAAGCTAGTGGGTAGGGTATGAAACCCTACCCAAGCCGATGCCAACACATGAGTGCCCTGCTGGTACCCCGTGCTGCGACCACAACACACACACACATATGCCAAATCGGGGCTGACCGAAACAACTCGATGGTGGACATGCCAAATGCCCAAGCCCAAATTGCCTCACAAGAGATCCCAATAGCACCAAACCAATCTAACTGGACTAACTTTGAGCTACCAAGATAGAGCCAAACTCAAAATCAGCCACAAAGCACTGGACCGAAGGTCTACTAGCATGTTGTCGTTGAACAGATTTTAGCTCGTGCATATAATTTAGGCCCATTTAGCCATTGTACGGGCATGTTTGTAAAACTCAGCCAGTCGGTCTCGTGTTTGTGCTTAGTTTTGTGTTTGGATAGATCAAGGTAGAATGTGGTCAGTCTGGTTTAATCAGTCTTCTGCGATTAGGATACTTTGTGTGGTGTTACAGGCTTGGGCAATGGGCATGTCCATGTTTGATCTGTTCTGGTTAGCTCTAATTATCAAGCCAAAGCACATGTTTTTGGTTGTTTCAGAGTAGCCGAGGGCTGTGTGTTATGTTAATTTTGTGTCACATGTATTATGGCGTGTCTCTGAGCCCTAGTTCTGTTCTAGAAGCCATCCCAAGTCTTTCCATTCCTTTCCCCTCTTTTCTTTTCACTCCCAGCCCCCTTGTTGGACACGCTTTGGTCGTCATAGCTAGCGCACACCCATGGGCATACGCTGGTCTCAGCGCAAGGGTACCTTGGGTAGGGTTTTATACCCTACCTGTCACCCTTTTCTTGGGTGTTTGCTCCCCTTGGCTACCTTCTTGCTGCTGTCACCACCTCATGTGACCTCGTCCAGCTCTTCCCGTCTCCTCCTTGGCCTTCCTTCTTCTTTCCCTTCCTCCTTTCCTCCTTTTTCCCTCCCCCATCAAGGTACGCCTTCCCTTTGCCCCCTTTCTCTTTGTTTTGGCATGTTTGCATGTAGAATCATGTAGATAGTTTGTTCATCATCTTGGCATGTTAATCATTTAGTTATTGTATTGATTTATTATTAAAAACGTGATTTTCATTGATTTTCTTGTTCTTTTGCTCATATTTATAATAAAATATTTGTGTTGGCTTAAAACATGAAATCTACTACCTAATACTCCTAATAATGGTTGGAACTATAAAAAATTAAAACTTGGTAATTTTTGGACAGGGTACGAGTTACCTCATTTCGCATGCCAAATTTGTAAATCAACTATTTAATTAAAATAATGATTGGATAGCTTGTAATCGGTTGTAAAAATTAGTTTCGTTGTGCAATTTTAAGCTAAATGATAATTAATTTAATTATCATGATTAACTAAATATTATTAGTTACTTTTAATTAATAAAATAATTTGTAATTAATGAGTTCAGATGTGGGTTGGAGTCAACATCTCAAGCAGCTTTGTCGGAAATTGTCAGATGTTCATGATCTATCAACTTACAAGTTTTGCTCTTCTGAGGACGGTTTCGAAGAAGATTCAGAAGGCTTTAGTTTAACTAAGGTAATTTCCAATTTCAATTGTTTTCCAAATTTTTACCAAGATCTCGATCGAGATTAGCGTGAAAAATTATCTCTAATAAATTGCCCTAGTTTTTCGGGCATATCGATATCTTAAGTTAGAGTTTATGTGTACAATTTGAATCTCAAAATGTATTTCATAAAACAAAGCATTGTTGTAACACCCGAATTTGGTGTGAAAAGACAAACCAAATCATGATATTATAATTTGGAAAGTTGTTAATTAAGCTATCATGTACAAATTTTATGGATGCGGATCTCAACCCTCCAAGAAGCTGAAGATAAACATAGACACCTTACTGGGTTTTCATACATCAAGTGCATAATTATACTACATAGGATATATTTTAAACTTATGGCTCCTAAATGAACACTCTGGGCCACCAGAGTGGCAGCGCCTCTACTGCAACTAAGTGGGTGACTTTAGAATGTGATGATCACTTTGAGCTACACAAAAGCAATACCCCCAACGTAGCTAAGAGGTTGAGATCTTGTACTATGTAGTGACGATGTGCTCCAATTCTCAAACTTAGTTTCAGTGATTAAATAGGCAACTTAAATTCTTGATGTGGATGAGTGCGATAATGCAAAATACTAGGTCACAGTTGCCTGTTCCACATACCCCTCAAAAAAGTTAAACAGAAAGACATCATCAGATTTTAAGGCACCCAAACACCCGGTCTTCATCTGGGTTCTTCACATGGTAAGACCCGTATGATCGTCCTACCCATATAAATACATATGGGTTCTTCACACAGTCTTCATCTGGGTTCTACACACACAAATGCAACGAAATACATTCCGTGTACCTAGATTTGCTCCTCGTCCAGAACTATTGGGCTTATACATCCTATAAATGATGGTGAACCCTAGCTCCAAAGTTTATCTACTCAACAAGGTAAGGAAATAAAGTAATGAATTAAACACACACTCAAACATCATATTATAAAACCCAATCCATCATACGTCGGTCATGATCAAGTTAGGGCCCATGCCCACAAATATAGTCATCCATGAAAATGAACTTCAATACATAACAAAACAATACGACCGCCACCACCACCACTAAGTCTTTGATCCATGCACCTAGGCAGGCCAATGCCATTGGACCCCACCTACATACATGTAAGAAAAATGTCACTAATCAACAAGTTGATTACTGGTCCAAAATAATTACTAGTAAAACAAATACTGGCAGATGGGTATTTCAATACCCATGAGAACCTAATAATTTTTAGAAAGTCACACAAGCTATAAGCATAGATAACTTATTTAAGAATAGCCAATGCATAAGCAAGATAAAATATCATATTCGTACAAGAAGTTTATGCCCTCAAATCCATCATATTACACCCGCCATGGTACTCAAGTGGCAAAAGAATAGGTAAGTTAGTGCCACAAATTCTGGAAATGTATTATGTTACACAGTACCCTCATACATTGCACTACCTTAGGGTTAGAAGTAATACTAGTGTAATTCATACTATCCATACAAATCTCTCATGTTCATAAAACTTTAAACCCTCATATACTTAGATATATCTGGCTTGGTGGGTTTTTGTATAATAGATTTCTGAAACATATATTTCAAAAACTGTTAAGGGATCTCAGCCTTAAAGTTCTATTAAACTTACGAAGAAAACAACAACATGGCCCGACATTAGAAGGATCCGATTAAACACTACCGACGCCATCCTACGTCTAAAACTCACACACAAGGAGCCAAGTAGAGGAGAAGCAAAGGAGAGTCATACGGACCTGGATGAGTGAAGCTCTGCATCCTAGATTGATGAGCTCACCCCGCATATCCTAGCCCAGAAATGGAAGCGAATCTAACTCGAATCACATTGACACACACATTGAGGCAAAGCCTTAGCACATGCACGAAACATAAGACACTTAATTAACTTAATTACATTCTTAATGGAGTGTCAAACAGCATTAGGTATCTTAATTAAGGTTTAGGGTTACACATACAATTACTTAGAAAAGTCCAAACTTCGGGTTTAATCGGACAGACTTAATCGGATGAGTTTTTGGACTAGCCAAAGGATGTCCAAATTGGCTTAAATTTGGGCCCGTACTTCTTGAGATTGCAAGGGTTTGCATTTATAAAGTGCTCACCCATAGTTCAACATCGTAAACTGTAAAGACTGTAGAAAAAAATATTTATTTTAATAGGTTATAGGGTAAAGTTACTAAACTAATTAGTTATTGGACGAAGTCGACATTGACATAAATAATAAAAAAATAATAGAGTAATGAGAAACTGTCGATAATTAATCGGCGTAATAAAATCGATTAAATTAAATCGGACGGTTATAAATGATTAATAAATAAAGATGTTACCTTCACCATATTAAATTTAATACTAGGTAAATAAAATGATTATTTTAATAACTAGTCAGTAATGTAGAAAATAAGTTATTAAACTATAGTCGGGTAGCAATCACTCGCGTCGAACCTAAATAACATAATGAAAATAAATAAAGTTCGAAACTTTATAGAGTCAAATAATTTAAAATAATTGTATTAATAATATTTATGAATTAAAATAATACAAATTATTTTAAATAATTTAATTGAACAACTTAATTAATTAAATTGTTGTAAGTAATAGTAGCGATTAAAAAAATTATAACCGAAGGAAAATATACTTATAATAGTAATTAAATATTTGGGTATAAGTTGAAAATTAATTTATTATTTGTAAGGTGTTAATTATGATCTAGATTATTAATGTAAAGTAGGATTTAAATGATTATGTCACATGAATAGTGAAATTTTAATATTGTTAAAATTTAATAGTATATATATATATATATATATATATATATATATTAGTCATTTAGTTGTATGCATATCTACTCGAATAAAATTATACTTATGTATAATTTTATGTCCTCGTTCAGATTAAGATCATTGGTCGCAGCTGCAAGTTCGAAATATCCAGGTCTGTATAATTATTTAAAATGTTGTATTTTCCCTTGTGGATAACCTAATCAGCCTGAGCCCAGATTCGACCACCATGCACTGAGTGCAACCGGGGTTAAGGAATTGACTCAGTCTGACACGGGCTATGTCCTTCATAATCAAATAATGGACATGATGGACTAACCCATCAGCCAATAAATTAGACATGGCGGATTGGACTCGCCAGCCAATTACGGACATGGTGGATTGGACCCACCAGCTGATAACGGACATAGCGGATTGGACTTGCCAGCCAGTAATGGACATGACGGACTGACCCATCAGCTAATAAATTGGACATGGCGGATTGGACTCACCAGCCAATTACGTATATGGTGGACTAACCCATCAGCCAATAGATGGACATGGTAGACTGACCCATCAGCCAATTATGGACATGGTGGGTTGGACCCACCAACCGATAACGGATATGGCGGATTGGACTCGCCAGCTGGTAATGGACATGATGCACTAACCCATCAGCCAATAAATTGGACCTGGCAGATTGGGCCTATGCCTCTCGTCAATTGAAGATTCATGAGCAAAATTATGCAACCCATAATTTGGAACTGGCAGCAGTAGTTTTTGCCCTAAAGATTTGGAGGCACTACTTGTATGGAGCCCAGTTCGAAGTCTTCACTGACCACCAGAGTTTGAAGTATATCTTCACCAGAATGACCTTAACCTTCGACAGAGGTGGTCAATGGAATATCCGAAGGACTACCACTTCCAAATCTTATACCATCCAGGGAAAGCGAATGTGGTAGCCAACCCGTTGAGTCGGAAGGGCAAAGTGGACAAAAGTCAGTAATTAGCTAGATTTTGGGCTATGTCAGCAGAAGTGGTAGCTATCAACCTAGTGGAGCAACCAACAAGCTTATTGGCAAATTTGGTTGTTTCCAATGATTTAGTTGAGCTAGCACGAATGAGGGATGAAAAGCTGAATAAAATGTTGGACAAGATTCCTGACATTGTAGCTGATTCAAATAGTGTGATTAGATTTAGAGGAAGGCTGTGTGTACCCAAGGATAATGCACTGAGGCGGGATATTTTGGAGGAGGCTCATCGCTCAAAGTTCTCGATACACCCTGAAGTTACTAAAATGTATCAGGATTTAAAGTGAACCTACTGGTGGATTGGGATGAAGAGGGATGTTGTGAATTTTGTCTCTAAGTGTTAGACAAGCCAACAGATCAAAGCCCAACATCAACTACCTAGAGGACTATTACAACCTTTAGAAATACCATCGTGGAAATGGGAGTGTGTCACATGCGATTTTATTTCAAAGCTCCCAAGAACTCAAAAGAAGCATGACTCCATATGGGTAGTGGGGGACCGACTAACTAAGGTAGCTCACTTCATCCCCAAGAAATCAATGAGAACGGCGGAATACCTGGCATGATTCTATGTTGACAATATTATCAAATTGCATGGGATTCCAAACGAGATAGTCTCCGACTGCGATCCCCTATTCACCTCACATTTCTGGGAAGTTTTCAAAAAAGCCATGGGAACTCAGATTAAGTTGAGTACAGCATATCATCGCCAAACTGATGGTCAGAGTGAGAGGACTATTCAAACTTTGGAATATTTGTTAAGAGCTTGCATTCTTGAGAAACACTTAGCCTTGGCTGAATTCACCTACAATAACTCTTACCAAGCCAGTATAGGGATGGCACCATTTGAAGCCTTTTATGGTAGGCCCTGTAGATCTCCATCGTGCTGGCTGGAGTCTATGGAAGCAGTTATAGTCAGGCTAGAGATGGTGAGGGAAGCAACTAAAAAAGTGAAAATCATTCAACAATGACTGAAGGCAGCTCAGGATCGACAAAAGAGTTATGCTGATACTCGAAGGAAGGACCTAGAGTTCCAAGTAGGGGAGTTTGTGTACCTAAAGACATCTCCTACGAAGGGGGTGATCAGATTTAAAAGATCAGGAAGTTGAAGCTAAGATTCATAGGACCGTTTCCAATCCTAGATCGAGTTGGGAATTGTGCATATAGATTAGCATTGCCCCCAAGCCTTGCTGGAGTACACAATGTTTTCCATGTGTCAATGCTAAAGAAGTATGTACGGGAGGAGGATCATATCATCACAAATTTTGAAGACTTAGAGCTACAATTAAATTTAACCTACGAGGAAAAGCCGATCCGCATCCTGGCAATAGAAATAAAGACACAAAGGAACAAGGAAATTCCTTTGGTAAAAGTATTGTGGAAAAATCAGGGGGTCAGAAGAAGCTATATGGGAGACAAAACAAGAAATGGCAGGAAATACCCCAGTCTATTTGTGGCATAAGAGTTTTATAATGGTAGCGGCATGAACCGATCCCAAACAAATAAATAAAGTTAATCATAATTGTTCTGTTGCTTGTTATGATATTTCGAGGACGAAATATTTCCAAGTTGGGGAGATTGCAAAGACTGCGGAAAAAAATAATTATTTTAATAGGTTATAAGGTAAAGTTACTAAACTAATTAATTATTTGACGAAGTCGACATGGACATAAATAATAAAAAAATACAGTAATGAGAAACTGTCGATAAATAATCGGCATAATAAAAATAATTAAATTAAATCAGGCTGTTATAAATGATTAATAAATAATGATGTTACCTTTACCATATTAAATTTTACACTAGGTAAATAAATTGATTATTTTAAAAATGAGTCAGTAATGTAGAAAATAGGCTATTAAACTATAGTCGGGTACCAATCACTCGCGTCGAACCTAAATAATATAATAGAAAGAAATAAAGTTCGAAACTTTATAGAGTCAAATAATTTAAAATAATTGTATTAATAATATTTATGAATTAAAATAATACAAATTATTTGAAATAATTTTATTGAACAACTTAATTAATTAAATTGTTGTAAGTAATAGCATCGATTAAAAAAATTATAACCGAAGGAAAATTATAACCGACGGAAAAATTAATGATCTAGATTATTAATGTAAAGTAGGATTTAAATGATTATGTCACATGAACAGTGAAATTTTAATATTGTTAAATTTAATAGTGATATATAGATATATATCTACTCGAATAAAATTATACTTATATATAATTTTATGTCCTCGTTCAGATTAAGATCATTGGTCATAGCTGAAAGTTCGAAATATCAAGGTCCGTATAATTATCTAAAATGTTGTATTTTCACGTGTGAATAACCTAATCAGCCTGAGCTTAGATTCGACCACCATGCACTGAGTGTTACAGGAGTCAAGGAATTGACTCAATCTGACACAGGGCTATGTGTAAAACCCACGATTCGAGTTAGGGTTTTATATTAAGAACCGGTCGGGTCGACTGTTATTTTTTCGAGTTGAGTCAGTTTCAGGACACGTGTACCGAGCCGATGCCAGTCGCGTGTATGAGCTATGAGGGTCATGCGTACCCAAGTATATGATGATAACGTCATGAACACAGCAGAACAGAATGAGTTATCAGATATATGAGAGTATGCCAGTCATTTTTATTATTATTTTTATATATAGTGGATCGTAGAATTAGTATTAGGCCGTTTACCGCGTTAGGACGCGTTCGGGCAGTCTGGGTGGGTTGTTAGTCATAGAGCATATCATTATAATGTTGTGGTGTTGTTTGATTTTACGGGATTTTTCCCGATTTTTATGAATTTTTTTAGGATTTAATACGACTTAGTTATTATACTTAACTCGAGCCGGAGACGAGTCAAGTAATATTTACGAGTTTGCCACCACACACACCCTCGACCTTTCCTTTCTTCTTCCCCAAACCCTCGCCCGCGCCGCCCCTGTTCGCGCGCCACCGCCGCCACGGCCGACGCCGCCTGGCCGCCGATCGACGCCGCCCAGCCCGGCCACGGCGTCGCCCTGCCGCCCCGACCAGGTCCGGCCCCCATCGGACCGCCGCGACGCGAGGAAGCCACGCCGCGACGCCGCGCCGGCGTTGCGCTTCCGTCGCCGATCCCGCCGCCGGCGACCAGCGCCGCCGCGATCGGTCGGTCGCCTCAGCACCCTCAGCCTTCCAGCGACCTTCCCCGACTGGAACGGAGGCCGTCGCCACCGTGGCCGGCCGGATCTAGCGACCCATCGCCGCCGGCTCTGTTTTGCCATTTTCCGGCGAGCCGCCGCCTCCATTGGCCACGCTGATGTCATAGATGAGTCGGGCTCGCCGAGCCGGTTCCGAGGGTACCCAACACGACCACTTTCCGGCTAGTAGACGCCGCCGGCTGATTGTCGCCGGAAAACCACCGGAAGCCGCCGGAAAACCGCCGAGAAAATTGGAATTTCTGGAATTCGCTGGAATTCACCGGATCTTCCGCAGAGCTCACCCAGTTGGACTCGATCGAACATCGGACGCCGAGGAGCGCCGAATCCGAGCTCCGAGACGCGCGACGGAACCCTAGCCGTCGCCGATTGCCGACGACGTGAGGTATAATTACCTCCGATTTGATTATTTAAAATTGATGATGATTGTTAGCATAACATGCTAGGATTGATTAATGATGTGATTGATAGATGTATGGAGGATAAGTGATGAAGTGATGAGTTGCATGATGTGATTGATTGAGTTAATGAATAGGTTAAGTGATCTAATGAGGTAAGATCGAGTTGAGCATGATAATCGATGTATGATGTAACTTAGGAAAAATACAATAAAATTGGTCATGAATAGGATGAGTTAGAATTATTTTCATATTTATGGTTATTTGATGATTGATGATTTTGATGTTTAATTGTGTTGAGTTTGATGCATCATTTAGTTAGCGGGCGTTAGTATTTAGTTTTGATGTGTAGGTACGGAGTAGGAGCTCGCCGCCTAGGCGCGATGACACGCTTGGAGCTTCTACCAGGTCCGTTTAGGACTCGACTCTGTTTTACCCTTTCTATTGTATGTTTAATTTATTGCCTGCAGGACGGGTTAAGTGGCGCTTTATCGGATCCCACTTAACTCGGGCCATTTAACCGAACATTTTCCGGATTAATAACCCCTCGAGGATGAGATCCCTCGAGGTTGATTTCGAAAACAAGATCCACCACAAGTTGCCTTCGGGCCTATTATATAAATCCCTACCCAGCCCTATATATATGTAGTTTTCGCGTTTTCAGTGAGACGAGAGATGGAGAAATCGACTGCACGTACCATGCAGAGGATGCCGTGACAGTCAAAGCGGGCTCTGGATTAGTGCCAGCGGACTGTTCCATTCCCGAGGGATCCTGACAACTCCGCGTTTGAGTTCCTCACACCCGGAGAACGTGGAGGTTTACGGGTACTGTTTAGTACAGCGCATGTCCGGACTTGTGGTTCAAAGGGTACTAAAGGCGACTGCCTGAGAGTACTCGGCCTTCGTGCTCAAGGCCAGGAGAAATATGGAGGTAAGGAGAGGGCTTAGGATAAAGTTTCACGAGAAGTACTGAAAAAGAAGTGCCGAGAGCGGCACAGTACCAGCAGCAGATCAGTAAGTTCGGGATGCTACCGGGTCTGCAGCCCAGTGGCTCCTCAGTAGTGCCCTTCAGAGTGTTCACGTGGAGTATGATGTTTTCTTTCATATGAGAGTTTGCTCTCATAGCCAGCTTGTTATAGTTATTTTATTTTCCGGACCAGTAACACTTGTTACTGACGTGTTTTTATACTATATGTAGGTAATAATCACGAGTTGAAGGAGCCAGCTTGGACGGAGGAGCATTGTTGTCACTTGCACACATGTTAGTCGATCTGAGTGTTTATATTTTATTGATGATGCTATCATATTGTGAATGATGTGAAATACTAAGACATGATAGGATATGATTAAACGCAATGAGATAATGTTATGACATGATGAAAAGCTAAGATATGATGATAAGAGGTGAGATGTGATCAGAGTGCGCAGCAGAAGTATGACCCAAGTTCTATAATGAATATACAGTATATTAGATTATGTGTGATTAAAATTATTGATATATGCATATATATTGGTATGTATTGTTTTGACAGGGTGGATCCTAATTGCACTTTTAGGGGAAATTCTGTCCGTTTTATTTTAGAATTTTTATTGAGTTTAATCGTAATGGTATTGGTGTGTGCTTGAATTGCATGTCATTCATGTAGTACCACGTTAGGGTTGTATATTCATCAATGCATTGCGAGTCGTATCTTCATCTTAAGACGCCGAGATTGGATCCGTATGAGTTAGGTTCGGGTTAGCCGACCTAACCGGGGCCTGTAACATGCCGGTTCGGTTCACGAGTGTGGACCGGATTTGGGGTGTTACAACATTGGTATCAGAGCCACTCTCGGCCGATTAAGATGTATGATACTTTTATAGGTGATGTGTGTGCAAAGACTGCTCCAAGTCCAGCTGGCAGGTATGTTTCTGTTTATTTTCTTTACATGCAGATTCTTATTGATAAGTTGTTTGGATAACAGTGTATTCAGGACCTTATTAGAAGTGTGTGGAATTAGCCTTAGTTAAGCTGACATGTCATATATGGATTGTTATCATAATATCAGATTGCTTGCCCAGTTAGATGTGAGCAGGGAATGTTGTAGTGCTAGCAGAGGTAGAATGGGTATAAAGTTTTATCTTATACCAGATTCGAATGTCAGCAGATGTGAGCAGGAATCTGACAGGATTGTCATGATGGGTTTAGAGACCCACTAGTTCTGTCCATCGCGTAAGTGAATTGGATAATTGACCAGATGTTTGAGTCTTGCATGTCACCACATTAGTCCTAGTTCCAGGGAACGTGGTGTGCATAATGGGAAGGAGCTTGAAGTGGGTAGATAACTTGAGAGTGACCACTTCTAGAAAATAGTAGTGAATGAGGATGAGTAGTGAGACGTAGGCTTGGACATAACAAGGAAAAGACCAGGACCACCAGTGCCTATGAGATCAGTCATTTAACGAGATTCTACCAAAGATAAGGCACCAGTGATTGCCGTTTGAGGGCTAGTTAGCACTGATAGAAGCAGCCACTCTAAATTTTAGGAGATTAGAGTGGGTTTGGCATAGGTTTACCATCATATGTGTCAGCACCATGATCCAAACCCCTCCGGATCAGACACGCATGACTAGACAACCTAAGCCGAGTTGTTAACAGCCAAGATTTGTCAGAGATAGTAGAGAGGATTTATGATGTATACGATTAAGATCAGATTTTTAGTATCTAGATAGGATTGTGGCCGACAGAGTTGCACAACCGCCGACCGAGTGCACAACCGCCGACCGAGTGCACAACCGCCAACCGAGTTGCACAACCGCCGACCGAGTTGCACGACTGCCGACCTAGTCACACAACCACCGCCGAGGTGCACAACCGCCGTCCGAGATGCACTACCACCGACCGAAGATGCACTACCGCCGTCCGTGTATTGCTCATCCGCCGACCGATTAGATTAGTTAGATCTTAGTAGGACCAGAATTTGAGGAACAAGATATAACCACATTGGAAATTAGCAGAACAGAGAAGAGTTAGGAAAAGTGAGTCATTTGGATGAGATGGCATAGGATCCGACTTCACAGCTCTCTTGCAATTAGTGTTTTGACCTGATACCCTTGGGTCAGATGAATATTGCAAGATGTCCCCATCAGACACTGTTAGTTACAGTCTCATAGGGATGCGCATGGACAGAATCAGGAAACATGACAGTAGTGACCTCCAGATGGGACGGTCACAAGGATCAGACTGTGCAAATTACAGGATAATACATGCATGGGCTACAACCAGCATATACAAATCAGATGGTTAGTAGATGATCATACTCCGTTGAACCCATTTAGCGATTGGCTAGCTAGACGATGGGAGTTTGACTTAGTATGGGGCATAGATAGAGGGTTTAGCGAGAGTGTTTTCTAGAGAGATAGCGATTCCCTTGTGTTTCGCCAACACGATTAGGTCCTTACCTTGAGACATAGGGTTGAGCCCTACCCTGAGTATAGAAACACCTTCATGGTATTGATTAGGGTTTACAGTGCAGGTCGGTATGGGCAGACCGATCTTACGATGACGGACCTCACCCCAGCTTGAGAACAATGTAAATAGGGACTTCAGACAGAACAGACCATGCAGACCAGACAGAGTGATACCAGTGTATGCTCATCTTGGTTGATAGCCTTGCTTGAGAGTCTACCACAGCGGTAGTAGTCATGTGAGTCAAGATTAGTACTACAAATCGGTACGGGACGGCAGGTCACACACCACTGAAGAGCGGACGAGACACGTGTCGAACCTCATTATGAGTCCCCGTAGACTTGAGGAGAGACGGTGGTTCTTTGGGTCGTTTGAACCCCGCCCGTTTAGAAGTGCGTGACTAGTACAGTGTCGAGAAACATGTGCCTACTGTTAGCTGATTGAACTAGAGCCACTTAGGAGCCGTTTCTGAGATTTGTCATTGATTGACTGTTTCACAGACTGATCACCTGTGGCATAGTAAATCATGGTAATCTTAGAGACAAGTCCATAGACCTACCAATATTTTGGCCACCCAATATGTTACATAGGGATTTTATCTCCCTTACTATTTGCATGAGACCTTAACCTTACCATAGATAAGAGTGACGTACGTAGTAGAAGCGTGTGGGTCTATAACCCACAGGTCCTAGGATTCCCTGTTTACCTGGCATCAGATACCACATGTGAGAATGAGGGAGCACCTATTGAGAGTTCTTGAGCGGTGTGACTAGTTTCCACGAGATTCAGCCTCCTTTCCTATAACCCAGAGATGTTAGACAGAGTGGAGTTTTCACTTGAGGATTCCACTCACCCCTTTGTATGTATCAGTTCTACCATCAGTTATCCAGAGGATTGAGATGAGTATACACTGACCAGAGTACAGAGCACATGCCATAGACCAGAGGCAGACTCTACAGCCCCATGCAGAGTATGTTATCATACTCCTTGAGACACGCTGTGTATGTACAGGTGTTCTCGCTTCCTTTCAGTAGTAGTTAGTGGTTGTATAGATAGTCACCAGAGCCATAGTATACAATAGAGTCATAGTAGCTGTTACGGGTCGTAACCGTGGGGCGCCAAGGGAGCTAGGATTTGGCGGTTGGTCCTAGTCGTCCCGAGTCCAGAGCCGGTAGCTGGTGCTATCCGGGTGGTGGAACAACCTACCGGAGTGCTGGTCGGGTTGGTGTGCAATCGTGGTTCCAACGGGTGCAGGTATCGAGCATGGGTGATCCAGACGCGTGCGAGGTCGAGCCGTGCCGGGAGTAGTACCGGGAGCGGAGGGTGCAGATGACCGAGCACCGCGACCGAGCATGTGGGCAGCAGTACCGTGTGTGCCGAGCGAGCACGTCGGCGCGAACCAGCAAAGTGACCGATCAATGCTGGGCAGGACTCCTGGTGTTGAGGTTGGCGGTGAGCGTCCGGGTCCGAGTGAGTCAGGATCCCGGTACTGAGTGCTGTGGGGGTCTGGAGCATGTCGAGTGCAGGTTTCGGTACCAGGGCTAGCCGGGGCGAACCAGGAGGGTTCGACCACCTGGCTAGGGTGCACCGGGGCTTTTCAGTAATTGCAGCTGGAAACTCCAAGGGTTGGGGTGATGTGAGCTGGCCAAGGAGGACCGTGGATCTGGGGGTCGACGGTGTGGATCAGTTTGGTGACATCACTAGGTTGGTGACTCATGTGGATCGAGCTGAGCCATTGATCGAAGATTGGATGGTCAGGATCCAAGGGGGTGACGTGCACTATTTCCAGCCCAAAGCCTATATAAGGAGGTGCTTCATTGTGTTGAGGCAGATCAGAAAGTAGAGAAGAACAACAAGTGAGGAGTAGGAGTGTGTGGGTTCTCAGTGGGGGGGAACCACCTTGGTCGGGAAAAGGGGAACTTGGAGTCTGCTGCAGCCAGGCCGTGGGGGACGGACTGGGGCTCCAAGGCAGACTGCTGGTGTAGTCGTGGTCCACCTTTAGACCAAGGTTCCTACCAGTGTTGTTTGGCAACCCTGCGAGGTATTGCCGAGGGTTGTGAGTGAAGTCCTGTCGAGTGAGAGTCGAGAGGCAAGGTCGTGGGGTTTGCATGTCCACGACCAGCAAGTAGTCGAGAGTAGGATTACTTGTAGTTATCCTGTATTCATACTAGTGGAATAGAGGTTGGGGAGATTTCCCGTAAAAGTGTAGTGTTTGCGTCGTGTTTGGCCACCAGTGACTGGACCGGTGATTCCGAGGTCTGGTCGTGCCGGTAATTGGGTGACCGGGACTGGGACGCATAACGCTGCTGCTTGGCGATTCCGTGTGATCGATAACTTGTTCGGTAAGAGCTAACACCGGTAACCAGGAACCGGTATCAGGGTGCGCCAGCAATCGGGCGTGGTACCGGGACTGGGGTGTTGGTGCCCGCGTTGCCGCTTTGCGTAGCGGTCACGTGCTGCGTACGGGGGTTGGCTGGTGTTTCCAGGGAGGGAAACACGCCGCACAGGGGGAAGTCCTAGGCGAAAAATTTAGACCCAAAGGGGGACCCTGTGACAGAGGTATCAGAGCGTCTCTGGTTCGGTGTGAGCCAAAGGTCTTGCGGGGCACAACACAGCTTTCAGAGGAAAGTCCCCACACTTTACCAGTAGCGTTACCGAGAGAGAGATGGACACACGGGCAGAAGCTCTCAGAGAAAGAGTAGCACGGCTGGAAGGGCTGGTAGGAGAACCTATCAGTGAAGATGGGCATACCGTCTTCGAGCGATTGCAGTTCCTGACGGAAGGGGTCCGGGACTTGAGCACTCGGGTGAATGACATACCCGTGGCCAGCCTTGCACGAGAGCAGGAGACGGCGGGGATGCTTGGAGGTCTCCGGGAG
>JAURVB010009815.1:0-15433 GCA_033002965.1 Piper betle | reverse complement strand
AGGGTGGCCCCTAATTACATTTTTAGGAGAAATTTTGTCCCTTTCATTTTAGAATTTTTACTAATTTTGATTGTAATTGTGTTGGTGTGAAATTTAGGTTGCATGTCATCCATGTAGTATCATGTTAGGGTTTTGTGAATTTATCTATACATGACAAGTCGTATCTACATCTTGAGACGCCGAGATTGGATCCGTATGAGTTAGGTTCGGGTTAGCCGACCTAACCGGGGCTGATAACATGCCGGTTCGGTTCACGAGTGTGAACCGGATTTGGGGTGTTACATTTGGAGGGGTAGAATCAACTTCAATACAAGAAAAGAAAAATTGAAATGCGATGAAAACTCCTTGCAATAAATTTAATATAAGGTGTTTGACGACCGGATCATCCTATCCATTATAACCTGTTTTCTTGCTTGAGCACAAATCTGATTGATTAAAACAAGAACATGAACTCAATTCAGACCCAAAAGGTAATGAACGCCAAGCCCATTACGAACTTAAAGCCCAAATCACGGGGAGCGGTTACCTGGGTTTATTCCCACGAAACTCCAACAGTGACATACTGTGAGGACTAGACGTCATTGGAGTGTTCGCAACCATCAAACCAAAGCATGCCACAACCAGCGCCCAAAACAATATTTTGTTCACTTTGATATAAAAAAAGAAAAAATAGAGCCCAGTGGAAAGACGTGGAGGGAGGCAGTTCTCTCATGGGTGTGATGAAGAAAGATAAAGCCACCATGATATATAATCATAAGCATCCACATCAATCTCACTATAATTCTTATCACTAGGGTAAGGCCTGTGTTTCAAGAGCCATCGATTAGGACGTTCCATACATATAAGAGCCCTTACCTGATTGGTTTGGCCTAGTTAACATATCTGACGTCCCATTGGAGCTACATTACCATTTTCTTTGGTTGTTCTACATGCCTAACTTGGTGGGGACTCGTCTTTATAATATGACGATAAGCATTTAACTTGATAAGGATCACACTTGTGGTAGGGCCTGCGCCTATATATGTGCATGATAATGAGCATTCTAACAAGCTTTGTACTCCAAGTGCTATTCAACAGGATTGATCAACTGTTACACAGTAAGTAAAAACAGACCCACCACATGTTTATCAAGTTGAGGTGATTAATTAGATAGCCCTTATCCTGAATCAGTAAGTCAAAAGACGCACCAATTGTTTGTTCCTTCCTAGTTAAGATAGGCTGAGATGCTAAAATTTTGCGAAGAGACAAAATCGACCAGCAATCCTTCTAGCAATTGCAATGAAAGAATGACCTTTGATAAAAATAAAAAAAGTGGCTCGTGTGTGGCGACACTGCGGCAACTTGCTTCCCCTTCATGTCAAATCTGGTGCAGTGAGTCATCCACGAGGCCGATGTTGAGGGGGCTAGAACCATCTGGTTACCAATTTCTGTCCTTTTGGAACTTTGGATTGTTTGCGCCTTATCTTCGTCATGATTTACAGCAAAGACAGAGACACTTGTAAAAGGCAAAGAAACAGATTAACACACGTCACAGGCAACTCTTCGCCGTCACAAACCATAAAAGCATGACCTAAGATCAAGGAATGTAATAGTTTTCCAGTTTTCACAAGTACCTTACAAACATAAACAGCTAAGCTCGGTTGTCATACGTATTTGGGTAACTAACGCTCAAAAGTCAAGGTTCTAGTAATTGCTGATACTTTGGTTTTACTTGTGTTATTGGAAAAGTGTTACAATCTTCCACGTACAGAGGTCTTGCTCATGATTTCAGACTCCAATGTTATCAGGCCTACCAACATCATTTACTTTAATTAGCACCTTCGATAAAATATCAGTCCTAGGGACCGGCTAACACATTCTGCTTTCGTAATAAAGCTTGTTATGTGCACTATATTTATGTGCCCAACAAATTAAGACTAAGGCCAAGCCACACTAATTTCGTAGATTTTGAAGTCTAGTGATTGACTGCCAAGAGATGGGTTCAGATAGCGATCTCCCTCTTCCACCAGGCTTTCAATTCTATCCAACTGATGAAGAGCTGATCGCCCATTTCCTCCACCGGCGAGCTTCCTCACTCCCCTGCAACCCGGACGTGATCCCGGACCTTGACATGGAGTTAGTTGATCCATGGGAGGTTCAAGGTTAGACTATTTAATTAACTACATTTATTCATATATATATGTCTATATATAATCATATTATTTAGTTGGGATGATGCAATAGTTACCACAAATGGTTGTTGGTGATGATCAGACAAGGCTTTGGCTGGCAACAATCAATGGTACTTCTTTAGCCATCCCAGCCGGAGCCACTCCTCGCCCAGCGGCTATTGGAAGCCTATCAGCTCCGTCGAGATTATCTCATGCGGTAGCAAGACGGTGGGTGTGAAGAAGTCGATGTCTTTCTACTTTGGTGAAGCTCCGGCCGGTACCAAAACCAGCTGGTTGATGCATGAGTATTGCCTCTTGGAAGATTGCAGAGCCACAAAAAGCCGATCGATTCGGTCTTCCAAGAGAAGAACCTCTAGAAATTACCCAGTATGTATTTATTAGTATTTACTGCTAATCGTCAAAGGATCATCGCCTTCTTATTATATTTTCATTTATAAATTGTTATTAAGGGAGTGATTGCAATTTTTGTTGGAATAAAATTGATGGTAGGCAGTGAGCAACGAGGAGTGGGTTCTGTGTCGAGTGTTTGATGAGGACGCCGGCCGCCATGGGAGCTTCCATGAGGAGGGAACGGAGCTCTCTTGCTTGGACGAGTTGTTCTTGTCCTTGGATGATCTTGATGAAGTAAGCATGTCAAATTCTAGAAACTTTTGAAAAAAAAAGAGAGTAAGAAAGATAGATATACTAATGTAATTTAAACATGATATCAAACAGTCGGTGTAAGCCTTACCAATATACAATGCAATGAAGACCATGTGAAACTGCAGTACTCGATGACCATATACACGCTATGTAACAACATATATATAAATTAAATGATGTTATCATTATGTAACGTTATGTTATTTAACAGCGCAATTTCTGCGTAAAATATATCATTAGCCGTACATATATCATTTCCCTTCTTTTCATCAATTTAAACCTTCTTTTATTTGTCTTTTTTTCCAAATTACCTTGATTTTTTCTATTCGTTCAAACAGCAAAAATGGAGAATGCATGCCCCTAAAAAAGAAAATGGACAATCCAAGGGACTTTAGGCGATAATTTCATATATAATGCAATCTCTAATGTATTACGCATCCTTGTATACACAGTACTCATCCAATACACACTAGCATCATCAACCAACCAACCTTAGGATCCCCCTAGAGAATTGAACCTCCAATTTCCTGCCAATTCATATATCTTATACATACATATAGAATAAGATCCAACACACACGAGCACCGCTAGCCTCCATCATCTCGTACCAGTCCCCCAGAAATCATAGATTAGATAAGATCAATTACTTATGATGCGTATTAATTTTACAATCCACATAGTTTATTTTATACAAGATCAGGCCAATTTATAAGGCGCTTGTGAGGAAAGACAATGTGAACACGTGTTGGTCGGTTCAGATCCACTTATAAAAGGTCGGTATATATATAGTAGCTCATGCACGTGTTGCTCCTTCAAGTTAGCCATGAAAATTACTGGACTTCGGGGGGTGGGGAGGAGGAAAAAGAGATACTCAAATGTTGTAGACACAATGTCAATTTTATTTCTTCATTAGTATATATCCATATCTATTCATTTAGATTTTCACTAGGTATGACCCGCGCGCAATGCAAGGGTATTGATGATTGATCTTTGTAAATTTATTATATTATTAATATTGATGTGGTAGACATTAAATTCTAAAACACATAATTTGTACAAACACTTTTGATTTCAATTTTTTATACAAACAATAGTTTCTAGTAGTTGGTTGTTTTTGCTAGCAATGTATTCGTCAAAGTAACTCTAACAATTATTTCTACAAAATATCTTCTGTTCGTGTTCTCTAATTTTTAGACATAATACATATAAGTTATCAATAATATAATATTGTTGTTCAATATGTATAATTAATCAATACTATAAGTCTTCAAAAAAAAAAGCCACACTTCTAAAAAAAGTAATGTTTGTGAAAAAAATGATATTAAATGGTGCTAAAATAATGGGTGTGACTGTTATTAGTGAAAATATATAGTATGACCATTAAAAGTGACAATAAAGAGAGTGACAATAAATGATGCAACCATTAAAAGTAAAAATAAAAAGTACTACTATTAAAAGTGACAATAAAGAGTGCTAGAATAAAGAGTGCAACCATTAGAAATCATATTCAAGGGTGTGACAATGATGGGTGTGACCCTCCAATGCAATATACTAAATGTGATTTTCAATTGTTGCACTATTTATTGTCGTATTCTTTATTATTACTTCTACTAGTTGCACCTTTTATTTTCATATCTATTGGTTGCACTTTTTATTGTCACACTCATTATTATGACTTTTAATGATCGCATCCTTTATTTTCATTCCAAATGGTCACACTTATTATTATCACACCGTTTATTTTTACTTCTAATGGTTGCACCTTTATTTTCATTTTAATGGTTACACCCCTTATTGTCATACCTTTTTATTTTAATTCATAATGATCACACTTATTATTATCACATTATTAATGTAACACCCCAATTCTAGCTCACTTAAGAATTAGATCAAAATTATTACGATCAAGTTGAATCATGACTAAATTAATTAATTTGCAAGATTCAAACAAGAAAACAGATTGAAACAACCTCTTAGTATTTCAAAAAAGGAAGATACATGATGATACATCAAGTAAATACATAAACACACATTAAACATAGACAAAATAACAAAAGAAAACAATAATGTGTTGAGCTTAAGTATGTGTATAGCATTTATTTGTCCTTCCACCAAAGCAACCCAACACATAAGAACATAAGATGTATATATATAATAAAAAAAACGTCCATAATAGGTGTCACTAGTCCAAAAAATAACAAATACAAACTGGCAAGTGAAATCTCTACGATAAAGGAAAACACTGAAAGGGCATCTACTGAATAGCCATCAAGCTGTATATTCGATAGCATCCCAAACGGAATTGGTGTTATGCCACTTTTGGCAAATACCTCTATCAGTAATAATTAAACCCAACACATAGGAATACAAAACCTACATATATAATAAAAAAACGTCATCAACAAGTGTCATTGATCAAAAAAATAACAAGTATAAATTGACAAATGGAGTCTCCACTATGAAGGAAAATACTCAAAGGGCATTTATTGATTAGCCATCAAGCTATAGACTCGATAGCATTCATAACTGAACTAGTATTATGCCACTTTTGGCAAATGCTTCTCTCAGCAATAATTGGTCTCACTCTCAAGAAAAAGCAAATAACCTAAACCCTCCTCATAACTTTATATAACTCTTGACCCAGAGGTCAAGTGCCCTTAGGCTGCCTTCAGTACCGTCTGATACCACAAGTTTAGACATGTCATATAAACAACAATACCCATTTACTCCACTCCTCTCCAAGTGTAAAGAAGCGTAAGATGTAGAGATGTTATGATCCCTCGGAAATAGAATAACTTTCTCACTAATTGAAAACCCACTATGACCTTTGAATGTGCCTGCTCATAGTATATGCATGGTCAAATTCCCCAGCTCCCAGTTTACTGAAAACTCAAGAAAAACTATATATATGGTTGGGAAGGAGATCATATAAGGAAGCCCGAAGGCAAAAATTAAGTTAAAAAACAACACAAGGGATATCATCGTCGAGAGTTATTAATCATAGAAATAAAATACGTCTATATGGCTTGAGTTGATTGGCGTCCAATACAATAGCCACTTAACACAACCTATGATTTAGAAATTAAATCTCGAGAGGTAAATCTGATCAAAGTCCTTACAGACCTGTGGTTCAAACTCTAAGAGCATCGGTACATCTACTATAAGCTTGGACTCCGAAACCTATATTAAAACCCACTGCTAAGCAAAATACTCACAACTATATGTGATGCATGGTTGTGATGTGTGCTCACATCAACAATAACATCAAATGAATCAACAATAAACACTCGACATACAAGTTGAGACATAACAAGGAAAAAATGACTAATAAATAAATTCATTGATGAATAGATAAATAATAAATACAAGATAATAAATTATGCATTAATCATAAAATAATAACATAATTATACTATATAAGTATGCGAGTAAATGTGACTAAATAATAGCACAGATGCGAGTAAATAATAAATAAATGAATAATAATTCAATAATAAAATAATTAACTATTAGTTAATATTGATTAATCATAAATAATAACAATATAGCTATCAGATACACGAATATATAATTAAACACAAATAAATAATAACATACATGGGAGCGAACAAATAAATAAATAAATAAATAATCAAATAAAATTTGATAAACATAAATAAGCTTAATATTAATAAGTAAATATATCACCAATAATAATAAATAATCGTATAAATATGCATTATAATCGACAAATATATAAACAACAAGAAATAAATAATAATAATAATAAATAAATAAATACTTATAATATCAAAATATAATAAATAATATAAATATACATCTAAACTAATATAGGGAGTCTTGAGAAATGTACGAAAGGAGGCACAAATGGGCTAAAGTAAGTTGTCAGAGTCAATGGGGCTGAACTAAATCAAATTGAATGGGCTGAACCAGATCGAACAGGGCTGAGTTAACTGGTCCTAGTTAACTAAAATGGTGGGATGGGTTGGGTGGGTGTTAGACTATTTTCAATGACATGCAAGTATACACGGTCAAAACAAGTAATATAATGATAAACTAGAGTATCGTTCCCACATAGAGATGAATTTCCTTAAATTAATTAAAGAAACTAAAATTAAAAACAAAATAGAAATAATTGACTTAACTAAATCTAAATAATAACTTTAAATAAAAGAAAAGTTAAAATGATAAAATTCGTTCTACAGTTGAATTTCCCTTATCATGAAATTAATTTTCATTAAATCTTCCTTTTATCTTTTATTCCCTCAGATTGTCGATCTAGGATAATTATATAACATGGTGGCTCCTGCTCCTTTATGCTTCTATTGTTTTGCCTCCCGGTGATAATTGATTAATCAACAAAATAATGCATTAAGAATTGCCTTACAATTCTATCGCATATGGTGTTGTATATCTTCCGACCACAACGACAAAAGTCAAAAAACTCGTCGTATGATAAATTATCAATGACTAATCTAATTAATTTCTCCCGAAATTTAATTAAACCTCGTGATCTAAAAATAGATGATCATTCTATTTTTAGCATTAAGAATATGATAAGTCAAACATTTCGATTGAATAAAAGAGTAAAAGCTTGAAATAAATTCAATTAAATCATGTTAAGTTCCACTCTTCTCTAGAACGAAATAAAGGACTACTCCATAATAAAAGTAGAAAAGGAACTAATTTTTACTATGAAAGAAAAAGAAATTACAAAAACTAAAACTATTTCTTTCACTACACTACGAAGCCAAGAGATGGGATATGATAATAACAAATAACCGCCCCTTTATATAGAAGTGGAGATACAAGAATTCGAAGAAGGTATTCACAAATCGACGTAGTCTAATTAATTATAATGTCCCTTCAAGTTTCCAACTGTTCGACTCCATTGAACACTATGGTAGCCATTGGGTGCAGCCAAGTGTCATGACCAATCAAATCCAAAGCTTAATTTATTCATTTTTTCTACATTGAAACACCAAAATTAAGCATATCTAATAAAATATTAATTAACTAGAATATAATGAAAAATATCACTAAATTAATAATGTTTATACCCGAGAAATACAAAATCATATTAAAAACATGGGGAAATATTATATATTTTAAACACTTAACAGTGGGCGGACAGGTCATGGATATGGGCAGGCAAACTCGGGTGCGGGAAGCAGACACATATGGATGTGACGCGACTAATCAGGCAAATAGGCACCAAACTGGCCGACAGTGCCATCGCCAAAAAGTGCCAACAGTGGCGAGGCGGTGGTTGTCGCCAGTTGAGATCAACATCCTAGACAATGGGGAATATGGTGGTGGTGATAACCGACAAAGTTCGGCTTTCAGCTGACCGGAAACAACTGAAAAGTGATGGAAATTGCTGTTGGGATAGCTGGAGTCGCCAAGGATGATTCCAGCGGCGACGATCGGCGATATTGGCCTCAAAATGTTGGTCGTCAACTGGAGAACGTGTCTAGGGTGATGGTCGACAGTGTCCGGCCAGTGACTGGCAAGAGACTCACCAACGCCAACCCTAAGTGGCAATGACGCTAATAGTGAAAATTGCCCAAAAAGTGGGAAAAACTCTTAAAAATAATTGGGTAAAAGCTAGGGTTGATGTGGCCGAACTAGATCGGGTCACATGACACAATTTGAATGTCCGACAACTTGTGGGTTTAGTGGGGTCTACCTAGGGTATGGAAAATATATATAGTTGGAAAGTTCGGATCAATGTCGACGAAAGTCAAAATTGACTCGAGGCCAAAAGATGACTCTATACATGAAAATTAAGGTACGAAAGCTAAATGGGCTTCGAACCCTGAACTCAATTATATGAATATCTAATACTCAAATCAAACTACGCCCGGGGGGCAATCTGGTAGTCCAAAATCTTTAAAATGCATGTAAATGAGATACTCTAAAAGTTCAAATGGGTGCTAAACACGGAAACAACTGAATCTAACCCTAAAACCTTGCAGTAACATAAGCCAAAAAATCCATATACCACGAGTATACGACTGATAACTCACGCTCCATTGTAGCATCATTGAAACTATCATATGTATATTATGCATACTCAACCTCCATAACATGCCTATACTGTCATCTATATCTTATACTCATGATCTAAAATCTGAACTCACACAAATCGATTTGATACTGATCCAAACCGGCCAAAGCAACGAGCAAGTAAAACACTAACCCGAAGTTAGGGGTTTACACTTTATTATCATTTTTTTCACCAAACAATTACTTCTTTTAGAAGTATTTTTTATAAAGATTTATAAGTATTTGATTACTTATACATATTGAACAATAATATTATATTATTAATGACTTATGTGTATTGTGTATAGATATTAGAGTGTATTAACAGAAAATATTTTGTAGAAATGATTGTTGGAGTTACTTTAAGGAATACGTTGTTGCCAAAGACAACCAAGTAATAGAAACTACTATTTGCATTCAAAACTATTGTTTGCATTGAAAATTAAAATCAAAAGTGTTTGTAATAATTGTGTTTCAAGATTCCATATTTACCACAACAATATTAATATGGTAATAAATTTACAAAGATCAATCATCAAGGCGAGTCATACCTAGTTAGGACTGAAAATAAATGATATGACTATTAAAAGTGACAATAAAAAGTACGACAATAAATGGTATAATTATTAGAAATAAAAATAAAGAATAGAACTACTAAACATGACAATAAAGGTGCGACAATAGATAGTGTAACCATTAGAAACCATTTATAGTATATTATAATACATGTTGACATTGTATGTTTTTTTCTTAAAGCAAAGTGGTATACTTATTTGAAACACCAATCTATTTTTATATTTATAAGTTAAAAAATTAAAATTTATCTGCTTAAAACTTAGACAAAAAATTTAACATTTGTGCAGTTAAAAACCTTATGATGTAGATGTTAATACTGTTATGTAATTTTGATTTATGGCAAATCCCTTTGAATTGTTGAGAGAAAAAAAAAGCCCGAATTGAACAGATCGGCAATCAATTGCGTAAACGGTTTTACGGTTTGGGGAAATTTCGAGAGATTGAGTCCTGAGGGAGAAGCTTGAATACGAAACAGCCATCTTGGCTTAGTTTTACTTTCAGATATTCTGGTGTGCATGCCATCTAGGGTGGACTGCTTGCCCGCGCAAGTTCACAGACCAAGACAAAAAGTGCAGTATCTATTAAGCCAACAAAAAGTACATTTGTGGTTAAAAAATAAATAAATAACAAAACGTACATAATTTGGGCTGTTCATGTCTGGATTGCTCTTATCATCCACTCTTAAAAGAGCTACGAAGTGTCATGTAAGTATATATACGACTGATATGATGAACAAATAAACAAATAAATTTTTCAAAAAATTACAAAGGCTCAACAGTGCGCCTACTATAAGTAAAGATTCTCACCAAAAACATGATATTTAAGCCTCTAAAGAAAAATAATTAGTTGTATGGTCTTCCAACAATAATGGCTATAAGACCCAATAAATAATTGGATATAAATAAATAATAATACATATTTTTTAATGAAAATTTTAAAATATCATTTATGATATTTAATGAATGGTGGTTTTCTTACTTATGATTGGGTTTTCCGGTTATATTAGCTTTTAAGACTTCCAACATATGATTTCTCGGCCACTAAAACTATACAAAACTATTCACTCCCCGTCTTCTAATATTAAGCTTAAGATATATATATATATATATATATATATATATATATATGTATAGGAATTAATATTCCTGTGCTGTAGCACAGGTAAGTTATTTATGCTTAAATTTGTTTACACCCGTTGGATTTCTATCCTACAGCTGTAAAAAATATCTCGCATTTTCCTTTACTTCTCCTGCTTGTGCTCTGCTTCTACCCGTCGGCTCAATATATTCATCCCAGGACACCGTGTAGCACACCCAGCCAGATGAATGCGGGAGGCATCGGCATGGGAGTCCGGTGGCATCGTCTCAATCGATTATGCCGACGCCAACTAAGTTGAAGGCTCTATTTCTCCTGACGGCGACGTTGGTTCCTCTGTTTCTTAATGGACGCCATGCAGCACAATCGGTGGGATGAAGGCGGGAGGTGTCGGCATGGAAGTCTAGTGAGGAGGCGGTCGCGGAGTCCACCATTGGCATTGTCTCGATCGACACTACCGACGCCGACTAAGTTGGAAGTTGGCTACTCTGTTTTCGACGCCTAGTGGTTCCTTTGTTTCTATGTTTCTTCTCTGATCCGGCGCGCTCTTGGCCACAGAGTCCGGCTCCGGTTTCTCCGGGACGGGTAGTGCAGCCGACGACGACCTCGGCGCTGGCCTCTCCGTTCTGGTGAGCGTTGGCATCTTCCTCCACTAATCCAAATTTGGCACAGTTCCTCTGTTTCTCTATTTATGCTTTGATCCAGCACGCTTTGGCTGGATACATTATGATATGAAAATTTGAGATGGCTTGTGGCGATGAAATTTGTGGCCATGTATTCTACAAGGTCTGCATCACAAACGCCATAAGGATCCAAAACAGGTGCCCTACATGCCTAGAAAAGCTAACTCAAGGTAGTATCCATTGCATTTATCTGCCTGGAACGACATGCACTTGAGAAGAAAAACTCTTGGGTTGATAATGTTCATATTCATATACTAATTGGAACAGATGCCCATCAAAACTTTGTGACGGCTACAATGTCTCTGCTTGATTTAATTTTGAGTGGCGAGTGATGATGCTACTGTAGCTTTTGGCTGCAAAGTCCTTGTATGCATATCTCCTATTTTATCTATCATTTTGACAACTTAGGTTTACTAGAGTGATCTTTTTCTTACTGTAGACGTGGTGCGTGCGCCTTGTGTATCTGAAATTTATGTTTTTTTGTAAACCATTGTCGCTCATGGTTGTTCTGAATTCATTGAGTTTATTGTCTTTTGCTGTTGTCTATCATTTGCTCTCAACATGTTAGTTGTGGTGGTTATGTTTCTTCTGCACATAATGCAAGCAGCATCCCACTTGTATGTTGTCTCATCTGTTTTCGATTAAGTTGTAAATAAGATGGTTGAGGCTTAAAATTTTGAGGAATCTGTTTATTAGTGATTCCTTTCTTATTTGAAATTTTGAGATGGTTGTGTAACACCCCAAATCCGGTTCACGCTCGTGAATCGAACCGGCATGTTACAGGCCCCGGTTAGGTCGGCTAACCCGAACCTAACTCATGCAGATCTAATCTCGGCGTCTTAAGATGTAGATACGACTTGTCATGCATGGATAAATGTATAAAATCATGATATTACATGGATGACATGCAACCTAAATTTCACATCATTACAATTACGATAAAAATTCTGAAATAAAACAGACAGGGTCTCCCTGAAAGTGCAATTATGGGCCCACCCTGTCAAAATAATATATATATATATATATAAATGTATACACATACATCTATAATTTCGTTCACACAAAATCTAACATCTTATGAATTCATTCTGAAGCTGGGGTTTCAACCCACCACGCTTCCGCTGCGCATCTCTGATCATGTTCACATTCTATCATGTCTCACACAAAATTCTCCATCTCTCGTCTCACTGAAAACGCGAAAACTACATATATATAGGGCTGGGTAGGGATTTATATAATAGGCCCGAAGGCAACTTGTGGTGGATCTTGGTTTCGAAATCATCCTCAAGGGATCTCATCCTCGAGGGGTTATTAATCCGAAAAATGTTCGGTTAAATAGCCCGAGTTAAGTGGGATCCGATAAAACGCCACTTAACCCGTCCTGCAGGCAATAAATTAAACATACAATAGAAAGAGTAAATCAGAGACGAGTCCTAAACGGACCTGGTAGAAGGTCCAAGCGTGTCATCGCGCCTAGGCGGCGAGCTCCTACTCCGTACCTACACATCAAAACTAAATACTAACGCCCGCTAACTAAATGATGCATCAAACTCAATAAACATCAATCACAATCAATAATCATAAATATGAAAATAATTCTACTCATCTTTTTCCTACCAATTTTATTGTATTTTTCCTAAGTTACATTACTCGATTAGCATGCTCAACTTGATCTACCTCATTAGATCACTCACATTCAAGCACTATTCATCAAATCATGTCTCTTATCACTTCATTCGTAATTAAGCATTAATCACATCAATAATTAGTCCTAGCATGCTGTGCTAATAATAATCAATTTTAAATAAATCAATCGGAGGTAATTATACCTCACGTAGTCGGCAATCGACGACGGCTAGGGTTCCGTCGCGTGTCTCGGAGCTCAAATTCGGCGCTCATCGGCGTCCGAAGCTCGAACGGGCTCGACTGGGTGAGCCCCGCGGAAGATCCGGTGAATTCCGGCGAATTCCAGTTTTCGGCGGTTTTCCGGCAGTTCTGGCAGTTTTTCGGCGGCTTCCGGTAGTTTTTCGGCAATCATCGCCGGTGGCGTCTACTGGCCGAAAAAGTAGTCGTGTTGGGTATCCTCGGAACCAGCTCGGCGAGCCCGACTCATCTACGAGGTCGACGCGGCCAACAGAGGTGGCGGCTCGCCGGAAAATGCATAAGATGGAGCGGCGGCGATGGGTCGCTAGATCCGGCCGGCTAGGCCGGCGATGGCCTCCGCTCCGGTCGGGAAAGGCAGCTAAGGGGTCGAGGACGTCGAGCCGACCACCTGATCGTGGTGGCGATGGTCGGCGGCAGCGCGATCGGTGATGCAAGCGCTGCGTCACCGCGGTGATTCCTCGCGTAGCGGCGGCCAGCTCGTGGCCAGGCCTGATCGGGGCGGTAGGCTGATGCCGTGGCCGGGCTGGGCGGCGTTGATCGACGGCCAGGCAGCGTCGGCCGTGGCGCGCGAACAGGGCGGCGCGGCGGCTAGGGTTTGGGCGTGGGGGAGAAAAGGTCGGGGGTGGAGAAGAGATGGTTGGGTAGAAAACTCGTAAATAATACTTGACTCGTCTCCGACTCGAGTCAAGTATCATAACTAACTCGAAGTAAATCCTAAAAAAATCCATAAAAATTGGGAAAAATCCCATAAAATCAAACAAACACTAAAACATCATAATGATATGCTCTAAGACTATCAACCCACCCAAAATGCCCGTAACGCGTCCTAATACGGTAAACGGCCGAAAACTAATTCTACGAACCATTATATATCATAATAAAAAAAAATAAACTACATACTCTCATATATTCTGATAACTCATTCTTTTCTGCTGTGTTTATGACGTTATCATAATATACTTGGGTACATATGACCCTCATGGCTCATACACGAGACCAGCGTCGGCTCAGTACACGTGTTCTGAAACTGACTCGACTCGAAAATGACGGTCGAACTGACCGGTTCTAAATATAAAACTCTGACTTGAATCGTGGGTTTTACAATCTTCCATCCTTATAAAAATTTCGTCCTCGAAATTATAACTCAAAGGAGGTTCTACTGAAACTAATACCTGGAAGCTGGATACACATCAGTTGTATCCTCTACACTCTTCGATAGCCATATACATCCTCACTGTAGTTGCGCTGTCATGGTGGGTTCTGCTTGTGATGCTGTCAATATCCACATTTTGTTTCTAAGTCATTTGTGCATGTTCTGACATGACCCTCATCCTTCTCTTCTGTTCTGATCCCTACTGCTAACTCGGCGGAAAACCTAGATCACCCCTAAGGGCCTACTGGGTTGGTCAAGTAAATACTTTAGAATATCGCAAGGTTCTAATATGGGCTATGTCTGGAAAACTACGCCGAGGGTAAGACCTACCTGCTAACATCTACCCATGTCCCTCTAATCCTCATCTGTGAACCGTCACCTACTTGTACTTGCAGGAACTCTACTCTAGGTCCTACAGTCACCTCAAGGCCTGCTATGAGTCTCCTGCTAAGTGCGGTGAATACCCTAATGAGCTGCATGGCTCACTGTCGCCAGTCTAGGTCCAACTCTCAGGTGTCCCTATACAAGGAACTGGACCGCTCACTTGGTTCTAGTTGACTCGGTCCTGAGTCATGTATCTCACCCTGTTCTATAAGAGAACAAGGAAAGTTGCTATGACTTTACTGCATACTACAGCTCAGGTGACTACTACACAACCACTACTACTGCTGGAAGGAGGCGAGACACCTGCACATACATAGTGTGTCTCAAGGAGTATGATAACATACTCTGCATGGTCTGTAGAGTCTGCATCTGGTCTATGGCATGTGCTCTGGTCAATGTATACTCATCTCAATCATCTGGATAAACTGATGGTAGAACTGATATATCTAGAGGGGTGTGGAAATTCTCAAGTGAAAACTCCACTCTGTCTAACATCTCTGGGCTATAGGAAAGGAGGCTGAATCTCATGCAAACTATTCACACCGTTCAAGAACTCTCAATAGGTGCTCTCTCATTCTCACATGTGGTATCTGACGCCAGGTAAACAGGGAATCCATTAGGCCAGGAAAAACTTGCTACATAGGTATGTCACTCTGATCTATGGTAAGGTTAGGGTGTCATGCAAATGGCAGGGAAAATAAAATCCCTATGTAGCGTACTAGGTGTGTAACACCCCAAATCCGGTCCACACTCGTGAACCGAACCGGCATGTTACAGGCCCCGGTTAGGTCGGCTAA
>JAURVB010009814.1:0-10175 GCA_033002965.1 Piper betle | reverse complement strand
ATTATTTTTCCGGGTCTTTACATGGCAAGTAAAACACATAACACAAAAGTTGTATCTCTACATGTTTTTAGTGCAGCAAAATAAGAATCGTACAAATTGAACATCAGAATGCCAAGATATGATTTTCATACTGAAATAGTGCATATCAGTGACTTACATGCATTGTAAAAATCATAGCTACTTATTTAGATGCATTGTAAAATTCTCCTAACATTTAGATATACTTGATAAAAATGTTCAAAAAGTAAATTCATATAATCATACAAGTGATACACATTACACAACAAGAGAAGAGGTAGCCAAAACCTGATGCTAACGAGCAAAGACCAAGGGGATGTCTTTTAAGGCACCCATCCTCAAAGCCTACCACCTAAGGATGCTAGGAACATGGATGGAGTTACTTAGAGCTCCAAGGAGGAAGAAGATGGCTAAGGGGTGTAACGACCCGCCATTTTTCACAACATTGTGGGCCTAGCTGGCTAGGTGTTACTCACAATTTAGCAAATATGTCTAGCATTTCTAACAAAAACATATATAAAGATCCCACAGTCTTGGACCGTTTCCCAGTAGCCACACTTATTTCTCAAATAAATAAAAAAGGGAGTCCCCATATTTATTTTGCTCCATGCTCTGGTTGTCAATCACCTAATTTCGTATCTGCACACCTGCGGAGGCAATTCCGCGTTAGTGATTACAACACTAAGTAGTATAATAGATAAAACAAGTCAAGTACATTCCACTATTTCCCTATGTTCATTTTAATATGCGGTGGAGCGATTCCGCTATACTCCAAAACAATGCGGAGGAGGTATCCGCTGTGATCCGCACACCCCGGCCGTAGCCCTTTTGTGGGGAGGCTACCACTACCATCTCCAGTGCCAGTGCCTCGCACACCCCGGCCGTAGCCTTTTTGTGGGGAAGCTATCACTGCACTCAGGTGATTGCTACGCCCCGTTTGTGGGGAAGCTCTCACTACCAACTCTAGTGCCAGTGCCTCACACACCCCGGCCGTAGCCTTTTTATGGGGAGGCTATCACTGCACTCCAGTGCCATGCTTGCACACCCGGCGTAGCCTTTATGGGAGCTATCACTGCACTCAGGTGATTGCTACCCCGTTTGTGGGAAGCTCTCACTACCAATCTAGTGCCAGTGCCTCACACACCCGGCCGTAGCCTTTTTATGGGGAGGCTATCACTGCACTCAGGTGATTGCTACGCCCCGTTTGTGGGGAAGCTCTCACTACCAATTCTAGTGCCAGTGCCTCACACACCCCGGCCGTAGCCTTTTTATGGGGAGGCTATCACTGCACTCCAGTGCGATGGAGGAATCGTTGTGCCTCGCTCACCCCGGCCGTAGCCTTTTTATGGGGCGGCTATCACTACTCCAAAACAATGTCGATGCATTACACAATTTACGCACATAATACGACCCCGTGTCGGACTGAGTCAATTCTTTGACCCCGGTTGCACTCGGTGCATGGTGGTCGAATCTGGGCTCAGGCCGACCTAGGCTACCAACAAGGAAAGTACGATGTTCTACCTATTATACGTACCTGACTTGTGATTTCGTCTGACTGTGATCCGCTAACCCTAATCTGAATGAGGGCATAAAATTATACATTAGTATAATTTTATTTGCATGAACCTACATGCAACTACATGACTAATATACTATCAATTTTTAAATGATGTAATTAGTTCATGTTAGTCTTCATTACTTATTAAATTTTCAGCAATTCTGATGATAATTAATTATTAATTATCCCCATCCAAATCCCCATTAACTAGTTGATAATTTAATTATTAACATGTCCCATACTTAATTCTTTTGTATTTACCTTATATTCTAACTCGACCGCATCGAGTTCTCCCATATTTACCTGGTTGCCATTCTACTTTAACAATTCATTTAACGACCCTAAAGCTCCCAGCTTTATTGTAGTCAACCAGCGAAAGCCGGTATTTTCACCATGCATGGCGACCAACCAGTAACGTGGCGGCCTCCATTCGCTGCTATGGCGTCTCCAACTTGGCCACCACATGGCAACCCTCAACCAGTCCTTGGCGACCCCATTCCGGCCACCCAATCAGCAACCCCGACCTGACCATGGTGACTCCATGTCGGTCACATAATCAGCCCATGACCCATGGCGACTACCCTAGTCGGCCACATAAACAGCACCCGACCAGACCCATGGCGGCTCCCCTTGCACCACCATGACGACGACCCTCTAGCACCACCATGACGACAACCCTCTAGCACCACCACGGCGGCGCCCCCGACCAGCATGGCTGCACCACCACACCGACACCGACCTGTTCTCCCCTCGGATTTCAGACCTGCGTGCCTCCTCGACGGTCTGTTTTGGCCCTCCAAGGTGACTCCATCCGGCCAGCATCACCGTCGGGAGCAATTCCCACCTCCAGCACGTCAACCCCGCACCATGGAAGGAAACATGGCGTGGTTGCTGCTGGAAAACAGCAGGACGTCCTCCTGGTTTTCTTCTTCCCTTGTTGATTTCTCATTTAATTCTTATGTTTATCATGTTTATGATTTATGCAACATGTGTATGCATGCAACAAAAGAAAAGAAAGGAAAGAAAATTACCCGAGCGAAGGAGGAAATCCGGCGTCTGTCTGAGGAGGAAAAATGCAGATGACGCCCTCCCCTTCTCCTTTTATAATGAAATAAAATGACGGCTAGGGTACGTGGAAGCACCCCTTCACCGTAATTCCTTTAACCGGGTAATTGGGTAATCGACATGGTTCACTTAACCATTTCACTTAACCTATTAAATGGGTACATGGTATGGTTAACTTAAATGGTTAAATGGATAAATAGTGTAGTCGACTCGACCGATTCAACTAGAATTATCCGGTTAAAAATTACTTTTCAATTAACCGGGTAATTCATACTTAACCAGCTAACGATTTTTTTCCATTTAAATGAAAAAAAATTAAAATTTTCCCACGTTCGATCCCACCGCGTCGAACGTTATTATTATTATTATTATTATTATTTCCGGGTCTTTACAATCTCCCCAACTTAGAATTATTTCGTCCCCGAAATATCATAGCATTAATAGGATATTCATGATTAAGTACATCTCCGGTATAAGTTCATGTTACAACAATTACACGGATTTTATGCTACAAACAGGCTAGGATATTTTCTGGCCATTTCCTGTTCAGTCTCCCATGTAGCTTCTTCTGATCCCTGATTTCTCCATAATACCTTTACCAAAGGGATCTCCTTGTTACGGAGTGTCTTTGTTTCCCTCGCTAAGATGCGAATCGGTTTTTCCTCGTAGGTTAAATCCGATTGTAGCTCTAAATCTGCAAAATTTGTGATAATGTGATTCTCATCTCGTACATATTTCTTTAGCATTGACACATGAAAGACATTGTGTACACCATCAAGGCTTGGTGGTAATGCTAATCTATATGCACAACTTCCGATTCGATCCAGAATTGGAAATGGTCCTATGAATCTTGGCTTCAACTTCCCTGATGTTCTAAATCTGATCACTCCCTTTTTAGGTGAGGTCTTAAGGTAGACGAACTCCTCAACTTTGAATTCTAAGTCCTTCCTTCGAGTGTCAGCATAACTGTAAAGACCCGGAAAAAAAAAATAATTTCATTAGCTGGTTAAGTATGAATTACCCGGTTAAATTGAAAAGTAATTTCTAATCGGACGATTCTAGTTGAATCAGTCGAGTCGAACACATTAATTAAGTGAACCATACCATTTAAGAGGTTGAGTGAAAAGGTTAAGTGAACCGTGTTAATTACCCAATTACCCGGTTAAAGGAATTATGGTGAAAGGGTGCTTCCACAAACCCTAGCCGTCATTTATTCTTTATAAAAGGAGAAGGGGTCGTTGAACCTAGGAAATACCAATGGATGATGGGGTGTGAGAATTTAATGAAGGGGTCGTTGAACCTAGGAAATACCAATGGATGATGGGGTATGAGAATTTAATGGAGAGAATGGTTGAAGTGTATATATATGCAGGAGGAGGGAGTATTTCATCCCTCATCTCCGTCCCAGGCGACCTCCCCATTACTGTGTGAGTATTTCATCCCTCATCTCCGTCCCAGGCGACCTCCCCATTACTGTATTAGGGTTCACGGGTCACAGTCAGACGTAATCACAAATCAGGTACGTATAATAGGTAGAACATCGTATTTTCCTTGTTGGTAGCCTAGGTCGGCCTGAGCCCAGATTCGACTACCATGCACCGAGTGCAACCGGGGTCAATGAATTGACTCAGTCCGACACTGGGTCGTGTTATGTGCGTGAATTTTGTAATGCATCGACATTGTTTTGGAGTAGTGATAGCCACCCCATAAAAGGCTACGGCCGGGGTGAGTGAGGCACAGCGATTCCTCCATCGCACTGGAGTGCAGTGATAGCCGCCCCATAAAAAGGCTACGGCCGGGGTGTGTGAGGCACTGGCACTGGAGTGCAGTGATAGCCGCCCCATAAAAGGCTACGGCCGGGGTGTGAGGCACTGGCACTAGAATTGGTAGTGAGAGCTTCCCACAAACGGGGCATAGCAATCACCTGAGTGCAGTGATAGCCGCCCCACAAAAAGGCTACGGCCGGGGTGTGCAAGGCATTGGCACTGGAGTGCAGTGATAGCCTCCCCATAAAAAGGCTACGGCCGGGGTGTGCGAGGCACTGGCACTAGAATTGGTAGTGAGAGCTTCTCCACAAACGGGGCATAGCAATCACCCGAGTGCAGTGATAGCTACCCCACAAAAGGCTACGGCCGGGGTGTGCGAGGCACTGGCACTGGAGACGGTAGTGGTAGCCTCCCCACAAAAAAGGCTACGGCCGGGGTGTGCGGATCACAGCGGATACCTCCTCCGCATTGTTTTGGAGTATAGCGGAATCGCTCCACCGCATATTAAAATAAACATAAGGAAATAGTGGAATGTACTTGTTTTGTTTTATCTATTATACTACTTAGTGTTGTAATCACTAACGCGGAATTGCCTCCGCAGGTATGCAGATACGAGATTAGGTGATTGACATCCAGAGTATGGAGCAAAATAAATATGAGGACTCCTTTTTTTATTTAATTGAGAAATAAGTGTGGCTGCTGGGAAACAGTCCAAGACTGTGGGATCTTTATATATGTTATTATTTATAAAAAAATGTTTGACATAATTACTTTACTTTTGAGTAACACCTAGCCAGTTAGGCCCACAATATCGTGAAAAATGGCGGGGTCGTTAGCAATAACCTTTTCTGCCGATCCTGAGCTGCCTTAAGCCTTTGCTGGATGAGTTGCACTTTTTTAGCTGCTTCTCTCACCATCTCTGGCCCGACCATAACCACCTCTATAGACACCAACCAGTATGATGGAGATCGACAAGGCCTACCGTATAAAGCTTCAAACGGTGCCATTCCTATACTGGCTTGGTAAGAGTTATTATAGGTGAATTCAGCCAAGGCTAAGTGTTTCTCCCAATCTTCTCCTCAGTTGAGGATGCAAGCTCTCAACAAATCCATCAAGGTTTGATTGGTCCTCTCACTCTGACCATCAGTTTGGGGTGATATGCTGTACTTAACTTGATTTGGGTGCCCATAGCTTTTGGAAAACTTCCCAAAAATGTGACGTGAATAGGGGATCACTGTCAGAGACTATCTCCTTTGGAATTCCATGCAGCCTGAAAATGTTATTTATGTACAGTTCTGCTAAGTATTCCGCCGTCCTTGTTGATTTTGTGGGGATAAAGTGAGCTACCTTAGTGAAACGGACCACAACCACCCATATAGAGTCATGTATCTTCAAAGTCCTGGGGAGTTGAGTAATAAAATCACATGTGACACGCTCCCATTTCCAGGTAGGTATCTCTAAAGATTGTAATAATCCACCGGTTAGTTGATGTTGGGTTTGATCAATTGGCACCTGTAGGTTCCAATTCATTGGAGATAACCAGGTTCGCGAGTAGTCCAGTCATTCTTTCCACCGGGTTAATAGCTACCACGTCAGCTAAAATAGGCCAAAGTCTAGCTAGTTGTTGATCCTTGTCCACCTTGCCCTTCCGACTCAACGCGTCGGCTACAACGTTCACTTTCTCCCGGATGGTATAAAATTTGGAAATCATAGTCCTTCAAGTATTCTATCCACCGCCTCTGTCAAAGGTTAAGGTCATTCTGGGTGAAGATATACTTCAAACTTTGGTGGTCGGTGAAAACCTCGAAGTGAGCTCTGTACAAATAGTGTCTCAAATTTTCAGGGCAACCACAACTACTGCCAGTTCCAGGTCATGGGTTGCATAATTTGCTCGTGAATCCTCAATTGGCGGAGGCGTAAGCCACCATGAGATCCCTCAACTTAGTCCCACATCTAATACCTACTGGAGAAGATCCTGTTATAAGTGGGAATGGACTATAGATCTTTAACTTCCGGGGTACCCATTTTAAAGAAATGACTTAGCCCATTACATTGCACTTTGGGCTGGAGTCGTTACACACCACCTTACCATCTTGCATAAGGACACATCCTTACCCCGCTAGAGATGCATCAATGAAGACCACGAATCCTTCATTGCCATTTGGTATAGTCAAAATGTAAAGACCCCGAAAAAAAAATAATAATAATAATAAAAATGACGTTCGACACAGTGGGATTGAACGTGGGAAAAAATTCGTTAGCTGGATAAGTATGAACTACCCGGTTAATTGAAAAGTAATTTTTTATTGGATAATTCTAGTTGAATCGGTCGAGTCGACTACATTATTTATCCAATTAACCATTTAAGTGAACCATACCATGTACCAATTATCATACAAGGTTAAGTGGACCATGTTGATTACCCAATTACCTGGTTAAAGGAATTACGGGTGAAAGGGTGCTTCCACGTACCCTAGCCGTCATTTATCCATTATAAAAGGAAAAGGGGGAGGGCGTCATCTACACTTTTCCTCCTTAGACGGACGCCGGATTTCCTCCTTCACTCGGGTAATTTTCTTTCCTTTCTTTTTCTTTTGTTGCATGCATACACATGTTGCATAAATCATAAACATGATAAACATAAGAATTAAATGAGAAATCAACAAGGGAAGAAGAAAACCAGGAGGACGTCCTGCTGTTTTCCAGCAGCAACCACGCCATGTTTCCTTCCATGGTGAGGGGTTGACGTGCTGGAGGTGGGAATTGCTCCCGACGGTGATGCTGGCCAGATGGAGTCACCTTGGAGGGCAAAACAGACCGTCGAGGAGGCACGCAGGTCTGAAATCTGAGGGGAGAACAGGTCGGTGTTGCTGGCCAGCAAGGCCCACAATGTTTGTAACGACCCGTCATTTTCTTCACAATACTCGAAATTGAAGCAAACCAACCCTGTAACGACCAGCCCTAACCTGTCCAAGCGTTACTCCACAGTCTTGGATCGTTTCCCAAAGCCACATGTATAACACAAGAAAATAAAAGGAAGTCAAATTTATTATCCATTCTCCTACCCTCAGTTCTGTAAAAGAACCACCAACCATACTTGTAATTTTCCTTAGGTGAGCTGAAATCAATCAATCTTGGATTAGCCTACATACCCATGTTGGGATCAAGCTCAATGTAGTTCTACAGGCTCTCAAGTCATTCTGAGATTAGGTGGTCTCCTAGTTCGTTCTGAGATTAGTTGTTATTGACTGTCAGGTCCATTCTGACAAATCTATTTTGACTGTCAGGTCCATTCTGACATATCCAATTTGGGATGTCAGGTCCATTCTGACGTATCCATTTTTGGCTCTCAGGTCCATTCTGACATATCCATTTTTGGTTGTCATGTCCATTCTGACATATCCATTTTTGATTGTCAGGTCCATTCTGACATATCCATTTTTGCTGTCAGGTTCATTCTTACATATCCATTTTGGCTGTAAGGTCCATTCTGACAATCCATTAACAAAACTCAAAACAAGCACCCGACCCCATAGACTCGCAGCAAGTTCATACCAAGCAGTCGACAGGAAACCAATGCATAAGACGCTAGGGATCTAGCAACTTAACAAAGGCCTCTCCATACAAAACTTTGCATGCAAGAATCCAAATGGAAACAAATAAGATGAGGGATGAAATACTCACTCAGTATTGGAGAGGTCGTCTGGGACGGAGATGATGGATGAAATACTCCCTCCTCCTGCATATATATACACTTCAACCATTCCCTCCATTAAATTCTCATACCCCATCATCCATTGGTATTTCCTAGATTCAACGAGCCCCTTCATTAAATTCTCACACCCCATCATTCATTCATGAATAGGTATTTTCTAGGTGACCTTAAGTCGAACCATGACCGGTCGACTTGATAACCAACCATATCGGTTCATCTATATTTATTTCATAATATTTAGGTTCGAGTTTTGTAATAAAAATCATAGTTTTTACAATCTCCCCAACTTAGAGATATTTCGTCCCCGAAATATTATAATAGCAAGATGATAAGCACCTGATACATCAAACCATCATGGTTCATTTATACATTCTTGTTTCAGTTTTGACTGAGGTTTATTAGCGAAGAACTTTGTTAATTAATAACATAACACAGTGGAAAAAGATAATTACTGGACTTTTCAACAAGGTACTTGAGTCATAAAATGTGAGCTTGTGGAAACCGTGCTCTGATACCACACCGTAACGACCTGCCATTTTGTTCACAATACTATGGGCCCAGCTGGCTTGGCATTACTCGAAATTAAACCAAACCAACCCTGTAACGACCAGCCCTAACCGGTCCAAGCGTTACTCCACAGTCTTGTATCGTTTCCAAAGCCACATGTATAACACAAGAAAATAAAAGGACGTCCAATTTATTATCCATTCTCCTACCCTCGAGTTCGTAAAAGAACCACCAACCATACTTGTAATTTTCCTTAGGTGAGCTGAAATCAATCAATCTTGATTAGCCTACATACCCATGTCGGGATCAAGCTCAATGTAGTTCTACAGGCTCTCAGGTCATTCTGAGATTAGGTGGTCTCCAAGTCATTCTGGAAGAGTCGTTATTGACTATCATGTCCATTCTGACATATCAATTTTCACTGTCGGTCCATTCACACATATCATTTTCACTGTCAGGTCCATTCTGACATGTCCATTATTGGCTGTCAGGTCCATTCTGACATATCCATTATTGGCTGTCAGGTCCATTCTGACATATCCATTTTTGGCTGTCAGGTCCATTCGGACATATATCATTGTTGGCTCTCAGGTCCATTCTGACATATCCATTTTGGCTGTCAGGTCCATTCTGACATATCCATTTTTAACTGTCAGGTCCATTATGACATATCCATTTTGGCTGTTAGGTCCATTCTGACATATCTATTTTTGGCTGTCAGGTCCATTCTGACATATCCATTTTTGGCTGTCAGGTCCATTCTGACATATCCATTTTTGGCTGTCAGATCCATTCTAACATATCCATTTTTGGCTGTCAGGTCCATTCTGACATATCCATTTTGGTTGTCAGGTCCATTCTGACATATCCATTTTTGGCTGTCAGGTTCATTCTGACATATCCATTTTTGGCTATCAGGTCCATTCTGACATATCCATTAACAAAACACAAAACAAACACCCGACCCCAAAGACTCGCAGCAGTTCATACCAAGCAGTCGACAAGAAACCCATGCATAAGACGCTAGGGATCTAGCAACCTAACAAAGGCGTCTCCAACAAAACTTTGCATGCAAGAATCCAAATGGAAACAAATAAGATGAGGGATGAAATACTCACACAGTAATGGAGAGGTCGTCTGGGACAGAGATGATGGATGAAATACTCCTTCCTCCTACATATATATACACTTCAACCATTCCCTCCATTAAATTCTCACACCCCATCATCCATTGGTATTTCCTAGGTTCAACGAGCCCCTTCATTAAATTCTCACACCCCATCATTCATTCATGAATAGGTATTTTCTAGGTGACCTTAAGTCGAACCATGACCGGTCGACTTGATAACCAACCATATCGGTTCATCTATATTTATTTCATAATATTTAGGTTCGAGTCTTGTAATAAAAATCATGGTTTTTACAATGTTGTGACAAATGGCGGGTCGTTACACAAAACTAGTGTAGTAGTTAAACTCTTCTTCAAAGATTGGAAACTCTCCTCACACTTGTTACTTCGTTCGAACTTGACTCCCTTTAGTGTAAG
>JAURVB010009813.1:0-24063 GCA_033002965.1 Piper betle | reverse complement strand
TTATATATAACTAATCCTCAATCAACTCGCTTAGGTTATGATCGTATTATTAAATTATTAACACTAGTTAGGTAAGATGTCACATGACTAATTATATTACAAATAAATTAAAATTTTATAAATAAGATCTCATTTAACAATTAGGATAGAGTATAATAATATGACATCTTAGATATAAATTCTTGTTGACTTTAAATATATATATCGTAATTGAACGAGGAGCCCTATGTACATGAGATACACCCCATATAGCTTATTTGAGCGTATACTTTTTACTTTGAACAATTAAGTGGGTCCCACAATTCAAAGACTACATCCATAAATAAAACAATATATAATAAAGGTAATTATAAAATTTCAACACAATCTAATGTTTCTAAATTTTTATCTTAATTATCAAAATAATTGTAATTAAAATTAATTTTAAAATATTTATGAGCTTGTGCATCATTTAAAAATTTAAAAGTAGCCATAATGATGTAAAAAATAAAATTTTATCAACTTCCTAGTTATGTACTCTACTTTTAATATATATAAATATTATTTTTTAAACCCACTAAAAATGCTCAAATTAAATATGTAGCGCATATAAGCTACATGAGGCATAAGTCATATAAAATTTTCTCTTGAAAGAGAAGATAAACTACAATAATTTGATTTATTATATTTTTATTTTTGTTGTATTTTTTAATTAAATCTCTTACTTTTAATTAGATAGCAATATTAAATTTCCATTTTCTTAATAAAAAGTAGATTATTATCCATATATGAGCTGTCTCGCTCTTTTTTACTATAAGGTCTGTACAACCAATTTGGCTATATAAGAGTCAACTAAGAATACCCAATCAACAAATAAACATGCATAATTGAAATGACCTATTTATTATTAAAATTCTAAAATTGCCATCGTAGGCATTTAATGAGTAGTAACTTCAAGTTGATTAGCACCTTATAGCTGATTATTACTCTTTCAGGCCTACCTTTGCAACATTTATCTCAATTTATTTCCTTTAATGATCAATGGCCAATATGCATGGTATCGCCTAAAGTCAAAAAATTTCTTTTTCCAAAGCGCCTAAAGTCAAAATTAGCATCAACAATGGCCAATGGAAAAGTTTATGCAAAAATTGAATTGATTGACAGGATTTATTGAAGGTTTTTTTGTTCTTTTTGTTTCACTCTTTCAAGTAATGAAATATCGTGTAGAGCATTCGCTCGGTTTATTTCCAAACCGAATTTCCAAAATGGGTATCTATCACCTAAATTTCACACATAATTGAAATTGAAATTATACTAAAACCAAACCAAAATTATTCAAAGCTGAAATTATTAAAACTATATTAAAATTAATTATAATTTTTATATTAAATAGGCTTAAAACATGAATTAGTCATCATAATTATATTCGAAGTATTCTACACATAGATATTGTGTTAAATATTTCAAATAAATTACAAAATAATGAAAAAATAATATTAATAATCCACATAAATCATGAATATTATTTTTTAAAATTTTTCTTGTTTTTAGGTTGTTTTGCTTTGAGTTCGGTACCGAACAGAATTTTCATGCGCTTATAAAATTTACCCAAAATCCAAACAAAACCGAATTGAAATTTCTCCAAAATCGAGCTGATAATTTCGGTTCAGTTTGGTCGGTTATTTTATTTTGAATCGAAGTTTATTTAGCCATAATGAAATTTTGAATTATAAAAATATTGTTGGCTGCAGTAGACTCTAAAAATAGTTTTTTTCTTGAGAAAAATTGGTTTTCTCCATAAATAGTTCGTGGAAAGAGTTTTCTTGAGAAAATGCCCTTCACAGTAAGGTCTAAACTTAGTTTTTATTGCTTTGGAAAAATAAAAGGATCTTCTTTTTAATAAGTAGAGTAATTATACTAAATGACACCATTTTCGGACATTATGAGATTAATATAAAAGCTATGAACATTTTAAGATTTAGGATAAGGGTTGAGGAGAAATTTATCTTCTATTTAATGTATACTTCTTTCACTTGCCTATTTTCAAAGTGCGTGACTTCAGCACCTAACTTCAAATTTTATCTAAAGTTGTCCATGGGAAGAGTTGAGCTGCTTTTCGCTTAGGGAGCTGCTTTTTGCTTAGGGTTTGTTTGGTTGGCTTCAAAATGGTACAAATTAAAAAGATCATATGAAATAGAAATGCAATGAGATATAATAACAAAATCTTTTTAAAAAATTCCTTATACATGTTTAGATAGTAAAAAAGAAGATGAAAATGAAATATTTATGTCCACGTGCATATTCCATCTTAAATCTTTCCCCATTTTTTGTTTTTAATAAGAAAATATTGTTTTATAAAATTTTTATATAGACTTATTTTTTCTAAAATAAAAAAAAATTGTCTAAATTTCAAGACATCCATCCATATACAAGAAAATTTTCGACCTCTAAATTTTACATTTCTTTCTAGCAATTTAAGGGCAACCAAAGAGACCTTTAGTTTAAATTTGATTTGGTTTACCTTGAATTCAAGTTGAACATGTCAGCATTCAAATTGATTTGAGTTTGAGATGGATACGAGCTAAGCTTAATTTGTACTTGCCATGACATTAGCTTTTATAATCTACAGTAATTGTTTTAAAAATTTTAAAATTCTCAAATATGCATGTTTTTTGATGCAAAATAATATAGTACTTATCGCAATAAAACTTTGTGTTCTTAAAATTATTATCGCGTCATGTCTTTTTATCGACCCTTGTGTTAATAAAGAGAGAATTAAAAATTGCGATCTGATGTGAAGTAAGAGATTAAACAAATCAATATACAATAAAATAAAAAATTATATTAAATTATCATAATCTATCTCTTAAATCTCTAAAATAATATCTATTGTCTGTTCATTCAATTTATCTATAATTATAAAGTTAGGTCTAAAATAGGACTCCAAACCCAATGTTCTGCACATATTCACTTTATTTAATTTCATTATAAACTCTGAATCGAGCTTTACCTATAACTTACAGTAAACAAATCGTACCTCAAATTTAGTCGACAATTGAGTTTAACCGAGCTTTTTAACTGCTTATGAATATTCCCCTTAATTGACAACGAGTAGGCACCGAGAACTTATTAAATATATGTGACAATTTTCTTCTTCCAACGCGGATATAAAACATAACTCCATTTGAAAGTTCTACTCCAAGGCTTGTTCAATCGCATTAGACTGGGTCCTCGCTAATATTTCCAAAGGGTTGCTTCCAAGAAAATTTCATTGCTGCAACTTGGAAGACTACGACAAAACATTATTTATAAGCCTCTTCTTTGTTTTCTTCACCACCTACCTTCAAACATCTCCAAGTCCAAACCACCAGCAGCGGGAAGATCACAAACCATCGTCATGGCCACCTTCACCGCCAAAGACAACATCAACACCACCCCTTCGTCACCTCCCACCATCTCCCAAATCCTGCAACAATCCTTCCGGCTTCCAACCCTCAACATCAAGGCCACGGTTGCCATCCTCCTCTTCCTCATCGTACCCTCCACCTTACTCTTCTTAATAAACAACTCTGTCATCAAGTCGATCGCCCTTGATTGTGTTTGTCAAGACCATCCAAAAGGACAGTGTGGAACCAGGAAGCCCGGAGTACTATGAGCTGCTCGCAGCGATTAGGAAGGACATGGTGAGAATTTTGGCGGACGAAGCACTGTTCTTTCTGGCCTTCGCAATTGTCTTCCTGTTTGGTGCCGTAACTACCACCTACGCCTCTGCTGCTGCTTACACTGGCAAGGAATTGAGCATCAGAGAGTTGTTCTCCAACACCATAAAAGGGTGGAAGCAGCCTCTCATAACCATTCTATACATCCAATTCTTTAGTTTGGGCTTTGTGTTCTTGATTATTCTCTTGGCTGGATTTGTTGCACTCCTATACAAAACCTCCTCTGTTATGGTTGCAATCGGTGTTCTTGCGATTGTGTTCTGTGCAATCTTTTATCTGTACTTGACCGTGGTTTGGTCGCTAGCTATTGTCGTCTCCGTGGTGGAAGAAGGTTGCTATGGATTGGCAGCAATCGGAAGAGCTGGGCAGCTCATCAGAGGTAGGAAGATGCAGGGTCTTGTACTCGTCTTCTTGTTTATGGTCGTCACCGCCATCGTTTCGGGGGCTTCTACTCTCCCCATGGGAACCGTGAACTTGAACGAAGTTGTAAGGTTGGTGCTCGGCTGGGTTGTGCTCAGTCTGAGCTGCATCGTCGGATTTTTCCGATCGGTTGTGTTCACTGTCTTCTACTTCGCATGCAAGATGCACCAGGGAGAAGAAGTTCATAATAGGGAGTTCTCCGGCTATAGTCTTGTGTCCTCTGGTACCCATGTTGATTCAGTTTAAATTGGCTTGATGAACAGAAATTGCTCCTTTCTTTCTCTTTTTATATTTTCGTGGTAAAAGAAAAAAGGTATATGATGTTGGAGTTTTACAAGTAAATAATGAACAAGTTTGGTGTCCTGTAAAAGTGTTTTGTATTTTACAAACGCAACCTTAAATCAAGGCATCACAATGGGGCTCGATGAGGCTCAGTTCGTTTCAGAGCTCAAGAACGATGGACTTAGCATATATAGGTGAGTGGCATAATGGGGTCGTAACAGAGCCCTTATCAAAGTAGCCAGCTCGGGTGCACAACGGGCTTACCTATTATGGTTCTTACTACTAAATTAAAGACTAAGTGGCTCAACTTCATATATAAATTCAATAACGCTCTGTTTAGCTACTGTAAATAACATAAAAATAGAAGGAATTTATAATTAAATGGTGAAAGATAAGTTATTAAAGATTTTATGGTAGATTGTTCATTATTTACAATTAGATAGTAATTTTTACTATTAGCCAAAAGTGCCCCTCTATATTGGTTTGGGTAGAGAATTTTAATAGAAAGAACTTTAATTGGGTTTGGTCCAGTTTGTTTCTCTTCTAATTCATTCCTGACACGAATACTATGAGACACCAATCTCTCACCCATCGTAGTAAAAATTGGAGTCGGTAATTGAATCGGATTTTTAAAAATTATGAATCAAACTGGTTCAAACCATTTCATTGCTTATTTTGAATCGGCAAGATTATTAAAATTATATATATATTTGTATAAAAATTAATTTATTAGGAATAATAAAATTAAAATAAAAATAATATTGAAGTAAATTTTTTATCAAGTTAAAGTTGATTATAAAATAAAGTATTTTGAACAATTTTTATGAACTTTGAAGTAGTAAATATCATAAATAAGGATAAAAATATAAGTAATAAGAAGATTATAAGTTTTTTCTCTTATATTATATATATATTATATATTTATTTATTGTATAGTTATTAAATATTAAAATATGTAATATCTTGACTCTTGAATCGTTTATGAATCAGTTAAAATTAGCAACTCAAAAACCTATTCTAGAGATTCAATCTAGACTTGTTATTTTGACTCGGTTTCTAACGGAGTTAAGTTGAATTGGCTGAATTGGACCGACTCACCCTTTCCGTCTCCCAAACCTGTCGCTTAGCCAATCCTCCCTGCTTTATGCCCCTTAGTAAAAACATTATCCTCTACTAGTATCAAGTTACATAACAAAGTGAAAATTCCTACCTTGAAGGTGCATCGCCTAGACATTAATCTTCATTCGCTTAGCTACTTTTTTTATTATTGTAATTTGTTGCTTTATCTTTTTTTCATGTATGTTTTTTCACATGTTGCTTTCTAAGTACAAGGATCTGTTAGAGCATTATTGTTTCTTCAAATTACTTTTTTCCAATTTTTTTATGATTGATACATAGGTTGTGAAATTCAGGGACATTGATCCAACTACATGGGCAGACCAAAAATAGGAAGAATCATGTCCCCTTCTATCTGATTTGTAATGTGGATAAACAAATTCTCTTTCAAAAGTTATTGTTCTTACACTTTAAATATGCTGGCTATAAATTAATATACACATAAGACTTTTACGTGAAAATTTATGTGTTTATAGCTCTTATATTAAAAAATTAATGTAGACATGAATCACTTACTTGAAAATTGATGTATGCATTGACTTGTATTTAATTTACATGGGCATTGATTATGTTATAGAGAAAAATTAATAAAGAATTTAAATTGAATTAACTCAAATATATATATAATAATTCAATAAATAAATAGTTAATACTCATTAATCATAAATATTAATAATATCATAGTTATACAATACAATAATACATAATTAAATTCAAATAAATAATAACATACACCCGAACAAACAATAGGTATATATATATATATATATATATATATATATATATATATATATATATATATATATATATGTACATACAATTTAGTAAACATAAATAAGACTAATATTAATAAGTAAATATATTATTAATAATAATAAGTAATCATAAATATATTAATAAATAAGACTAATCAATAAATGCACGAACAATACAAAATGAATAATAATAATAAAATAATAAATAAAGAAAAATAATCATAACATCAAAAAAATGCTAAATCACGTGAATATGCATCAAAACTAATATAGAGGTTCTTGAATTGTTGAAAACGGTACAAGAACAACGAAAACAGTCCGAAAGTGAGCTGAATCGGACTGGACGAAGCTAAACTAGAACCGAGTCGAATTGGCTAAACTAACTCGGTTTGGGTTAACTAGAAAATAGGTTGGGCTGACTGGGCAGACATGAACTAGACTAATGGACATGGATACGGGCTAGGACTAGCGAACTCAAACACTGACTGACGGGTTGGCAGACCCAGGGATAGCCAGGTGGATGCGAATGCAGGCAGTTGGACACTACACAGGCAAATGGGCAGGACGGAGGGTGGTCGTGCCTATCGCTAGAAAACGCCTATGGCGGCGTAGTTGGGGTTGCCGTGAGTCAGGATCGATAGGGGGAGTCATAACGGAGGTGCTGGTGGTGACGATCGATAGAGTCCAGCCACCGTCTAGCAAGAAAATGGTCGGGAAGTGGCGGTATCGCCGCTGGATGCCGCAACATCACCAGCGGCGATCGCGACCATGATGATGGTCATGGGTTCTCTCAAAATATAGATCTCGGTAAGATGAAGTTGTGTGGGTGGTCGAATCGGCCGGAGGTGGCTCGTCGGCGCCAAAAATGGCCCGGAAGGTGGCATCGGCGGTGATGAATAGTGATAAAAAACTTGGTCGCCAACGGCGACGCCGATGGTGACAGTGCATACAGATCGATAGCCATCTGTGACGTGGTCACGACCGGACCGATCAGGTGGCCAAGAGCGAGGCGGAGACTTGCCAGTGGCGAGTGTCTGTGGCGGCGGCGCTATGGGTGTAAAGCTCAAAATCGTGGGAAATCTCCGAATATCAAAGGGAGAATGCTAGGGTTGACGTCGATGGCTCAAATCTTGCCATGTGGCATGGTCTAAATGTCTGACAACTCTTGGTCTATTAGGACCCACTTATGGGTATATGCAATATACATATGGACGGAAAGATCAGATTGAGATCGTCTAAAGTCAAAACTGACTCGAGTCCTAAAAGTGACTCTATAGGCAGGAATTGAGGCAAGCAGGCTAAATGAGCCTCGAACCCTTAACTCAATCAAACTGGGCCTACAACGGCACAATCCAGTGATCTGAAATCCTTATGATGCATGTAAATGAGATACCCTAAAAATTCCAAACGAATACTAAATCCTACAACAGCCTAGATCTAGGTTTAAAACCCTAGCTAACTCATAAAAAAATCATTTATATACCTCGTGTATACACTGATAACTCGTGTTCTGCTATATTTATCATATGCATGTCAGGCATACTCAGCCACCATAACATGCTCATATGACCATCCGGACCCATACTCTTGGTCTGAAAACTGTTCGGGCTTAAACTCGCTCAAACAAGCTCGAGACTGGCCCAAATGGGTAACCTACAAGTGGGTAACCCTAACCCAAAGATGGTTTTACAACCTCTCCTCCTTATAAAAATTATGTCCTCAAAATTTCTCACATCAACTACAATCAGAGGACTCAACTAAAGATGTCATCTTGTCAGCAAACTAGTAGCTCTCCCTTGATAGCTAGCTGCACAGGCCCAAACAGACCAACATGAAGCTGGAACTCTAAACTCTGATGAAGCTTTCTAGTTCCTTAATAATTTAGCTGGATGGACTACTTGTGATTGAATCATTTGACTGAACTGACCATATATGCTCGAATCGTCTCGCTAGACTAGATCCTAGGGTCATTGCAAACTATGGGGACTGAAATGCAATGACCTTGGTAGAAAAACCTAGGTTCACCCCTAACGGTCTACTGGGAGGTAAAGCAAGTACTCTAAAGTCCTACAGGGTACTAGTTTGTGAGTCATTTATTGATGTTCCAGGATTGTGTTAAGCTATGTTTGGGTGTGAATCATCTTATGCATTGTACATCATGTGGGTTGTAAATGTATATTCCCTAATGTATATTTTTGAGTTTTATGGCACGCTTGCTAACTTTCAAGTAAAGTAATTTGATGAGGCTATTCACGGTACATATAATTTGTATGAAATTATATTAAGACACTGTATGACTATTGATTGGTGGGGAGAGAAGCGTGTTTTTAGCATTAGTGTCTAGGACATTCATCCGGACTTTGCATTCCTAATTAAAAAATATAATCCAGGTTTTGATGTTTTGAAACCAACTAATTAGCACAGTGTGCACTCAGATACCAAAATCTGGATGGGGATTAGGTGTAATGTCATCCCTTTAGGTTAGTGGCAACATTTATAATCATAAATGAAAATTATTTTTAGCAGATTGACTAAATCTTTTAGATGGGGTTAGGCATAGACTCTGTGGTTAATATTTCATTCATTATTGTTATTTGTACTTAGTGATTTTATCACTGGCGTGAACTTACATCAACAGGTAACTAGTTTAGAACGGGACTTGGGGCTTTGGTGGAGACAATGGTGGGAGACTCTATATTAGATAATAATAATTAGTAATTATTTAGATGAACTTACTTGATTATAATTGGATTATATATTAATAGTAGTAAACTATGGTTCGTTCGATGGGTGTTTATATCATATTTACTGCTGCATATTTTATTTAATTATGACATATTCTGGTTATGTCTAGTACATGTGATAATGATATTATTGGTAAATAAATGACTAGTAGTAAATTCTGGTTATCTTTTTCTACATTATGTATTATTTACTTTATTCCTTGCATTTGTGAGTTGGGGTTCGGGGTTGGACCAAAAGTGACTCACAGTTGTATAATCGGCGGGTTGTGAAACCAAATCTTACTTTCTATTCTATTAATAAGAGTAGATGAGGATGAAGATTATGTTTTTTTTTGGGTTATATTTTGACCAACAAAAATTTCTTACTTTTTATTAAAGTTCAACTTTTTTATTGTTATTTTTTGATTAATAATAGTAGGTATTATGTGTACACCCATACATTATGTGTGCTTGTATATTTTTCCTTTTATATAATGATTATACTTTCAAGCAAATATTATTTTTCGAATTTTTGTTCTATATATTTATTATAATTAATTATTATCTTATTCTTTTTATATTATGTTCGTAAAGGACACCTCGTTATTGGACTTTAAGAGAGAATTAAAAAGAGGACGAACCATATTGTAGATTAGGGGTGCTAATTGAGCGAGCGAGCCGAGCTCAACATGTGTTCAAACTCGGCTCGAATAGTTCGAAACTCCGACTCAGAGATCGAACGAGTTTTGGACATACATGCTCGAGTTCGACTCGAATATCTTTTATGTGTTCGAGCTCGACTCGAGCTCGAACTATACTTAAACTGTTTAATTTTTGTGAGCTCGTTCGCAGCCGTTCGTTAGCTCGAAACCAGCTCGATTAAAAGTCAAAAGTAAGTACCTCACTTAAAAAATAATAAGGCCAATGTGGTTTGAACCCACAACCTTGAAATCATCAAGGTGAATACTTACCATCTCAACTATCTTGCTTCTTTGTTATTATATTTCATATATATATATATATATATATATATATAAAATATAATATAAAGACTATATTATTATATTATTTTATCGAGTCGAGTTCGAGTTACAGCCGAGTCGAGTCGAGTCGAACACGACCTTGCTCAAGCTCGGCTCGTAAGATTCGAGTTCGAGTCGAGCATTTAAATGTCGAGTTTCAAGTCGAGTCAAGCCGAGCCGAACGCTAAATGCTCACGAGCTAGCTCGCTCAATTAGCAACCCTATTGTAGATGAAACTATTGATGTATTCAACGGCGATAAAGTAAAACAAAGCATATGCAAATAAAGAATAGGATGTGGTCAAATTTGTAAGGGAGACGAGTTGGTAGCGGTAGAAGTCTTATTATCATGTTACAATAGAATACTTTTGTCTTTAATTTATATATAAAAATTTCTTATTTTTGTCGTACTAACCAAATTTAATGTCATCTCTTGTTTTGAAAATTTATTTGGTCGAGTGATGGCCAGTTCATACGAAAGAAAGATGAACCAAAAGTCCACGCACTCGCCACCCTTATCTGTTCGAAGTTTAAACAAATTGTGTAATTAAAGAGCTGCTTGAGTGCAATGTCATTGATTTTATATATAACTAATCTTCAGTCAACTCGCTTAGGTTACAATCGTATTTTTAAATTATTAACACTAGCTAGGTATAATGTCACACCACTAATTATATTACAAATAATTTTAAATTTTATATATAACATCTCATTTAACAATAGGATAAAGTATCGTAATATGATATCTTGATATAAATTTTTATTCACTTTAAATATATGTCGTAATTGAACAAGGAGCCCTATATACATGAGATATAGTTCATATATCTTATACGAGCTATACTTTTTACTACGAACAATTAAGTAGGTCCCACAACTCAAAGACTACATATATAAATAAAACAATATATAATAAGGGTAATTATAAAATTTCAAGACAATCTAATGTTTTTAACTTTTTTACCTTAATTATCAAAATAATTGTAATTAAAATTAATTTTAAAATATCTATGAACTTGTGCATCTTTTAAAAATTCAAAAATAGGTCATAATGATGTAAAAAAATAAAATTTTATCAATTATATATAAATATTATTTTTTGAAACCCACTGAAAATGTTCAAATTAAATATATAAGGCATATAAGCTATATATAATGCGCAAGTCATATAAAATTTTCTATTGAATGAGAAAATAAAACTACAATAGTTTAATTTATTATATTTTTATTTTTGTTATATTTTATTAATTAAATCACCCATTTTAATTAGATAGTAATATTAAATTCAATTTTATTAATAAAATAGTAGATTATTATGCATATACAATCTATCTCACTCTTTTTTTATTTTCATGCACAAGAATGAATAACTGTAAGGTCTTACAACCAATTTGGCTATAAGAGTCAATAAAGAGTACCCGATCAACAACTAAACATGCATAATTGAAATGACCTATTTATTATTAAAATTCTAAAATTGCCATCATAGTCATTTAATGAGTAGTAACTTCAAGTTGATTAGCACCTTATGGCTGATTATTCTCTTTCAGGCCTACCTTTGCAACGTTTATCTCAATTTATTTCCTTTAATGATCAATGGCCAATATGCATGGCATCGCCAAAAGTCAAAAAATTTCTATTTCCAAAGCGGCTAAAGTCAAAATTAGCATCAACAATGGCCAATGGAAAAGTTTATGTAAAAATTGAATTGATTGACTGAATTTATTGAAGGTTTTTTTGTTTCACTCTCTTTAGTAATCAAATACAGTCTTCAGCCGAATTTCCGAAATGGGCTTCTGTCACCTATATTTCACACCGAATCAAACTCGAAAGTATACTTAACTGAACCAAGATATTTTGGCTTGGTTCAGTTTATTCAAAATTGAAATTATTAAAATTTTATTAAAATTAATTATAATTTTTATGATAAATAGAGTTAAAACATGATTTAACCATTACAATTATATTCAAAGATATTATATACATAGATATTATGTTAAATATTGCAAATAAATCAAATAATAATAATAACCCACATTAATAGTGAATATTATTATTTTTTGTTTCTGTTTTTAGGTTGGTTTTGGTTTGGTTCGGTACCAAACCAAATTTTCATGCACTTATAAAATTTACCCAAAATCCAAACAAAATTGAGCCGATAATTTTGGTTCAGCTAGGTCGGTTATTTTGGTTTGAATCAAAGTTCATTCAGCCTCAATGAAAGTTTGAATTATAAAAATATTATGGCCACATTAGACTCTAAAAATAGTATTTTCGTGGGAAAAGTGATTTTATCCATAAATAGTTAGTGGAATGAGTTTGCTTGAGAAAATGCCCTTCACAGTTAGGGCCAAACTTATTTTTAATAGCTTTGGAAAAATAAAAGGAACTTCTTTTTGATAATTAGAATAATTATAGTAAATGACACCATTTTCAGACATTCTGAGATTAATGTAAACGCTATGAAGATATTGAGGTTTAGGATAATGGTTGAAGTGAAATTTATCTTCTATTTAATTTATACATCTTTCACTCGCCTATTTTCAAAGTGAGTGATTACCGCAGCTAACATCCTATTTTATCTAAGGTTGTCCATGAGAAGTCTAGCTGTTTTTTGCTTAGGGTTCGTTTGTTTAGCATGAAACCGTACAAATTTAAAAAAAATCATATGAAATAAAATTTTGATGAGATAAAATAACATAATTTTTTTAAAAATTTCTCTTTCAAGTTTGGACAGTAAGAAAATAAAATAAAAATGAAATATTTCTTCCCAGGTGCCTGTGCACATACACGTGCCTCTTAAAATTTCCCCTAATTTTTTTGTTTTTTAGTAAGAAAAAATTATTTTGTAAAATTTTTATATAGACTCATTTTGATTTAGATTAAAACAATTTTGACTAAATTTCAAAACATATAAATACAAGAAAATTTGTGACCATCAAATTTTACATTTCTTTCGCAAAATTCCAGGCCAACCAAAGAGACCCCTTACTTTAAATTTGATTTGTTTTACATTGAATTCAAGTTGAACATGTCAGCATTCAAACTGATTTGAGTTCGAGCCAGATACAAGCTCACTTAATTTGTACTTGCCATGACACTTTAACATTTATAATCAAAACTACTTGTTTAAAAAACAATTAAAATTCTCAAATATGAATGTTTTTTTATGCAAAATAATGAAATACTTAGGCAATAAAACTTCACTCGTGATTCGAGTCAGGGTTATATAGTCCGAACCTGTCAGTTTGACCGTTATTTTCAAGTCGAATAGTTTCAGAACACACATACTGAGCTGACGCCGGTGGCGTGTATGAGTTATGAGGTCAAGTGTACCAAAATATAAGATGATAACTTCATGAATACAATAGAAAAGAATGAGTTATCAGAATATATGAGATTATGCTAGTTACTTTATATATATATATATATATATATAGTGGATCGTAGAATTAGTTTTTAGGCCGAATAGCGCATTAGGACGCGTTATAGGGTAGTTTGGGTGGGTTATTAGTTATCGAAGTGGAGGGGCCAAGCCGCCGCCGTTATCGAAGTGGAGGGGCCCGAATGTGTCAATGCATCCCCATCGCGGCAGCCCTTGCCGTCACCACCATTGGGTGGAGCTCGCCGAGACGGTGCCAACCCTTACCCTATTGCCCCGCCGGAATAGTCGCTAGAAAACCGCTGGAACCCTCCAGAAACTAGATTTACCATCAGTGGCCGACGCCATTGAATGATTGATGCGTTAGATAATTTTGTGTTAATAAAAATATGAATATGTGTGATTGTGTGATATTGAAACGAATGTTAAGGAATTAATTAGGTAGACTAAATAAGTATTGTAATCTAATGCAACGTAGAGTAGGAAAACTTATACTGATCATTATTGATGTGTGTTGATTGATTTATGGTTGATGTGTGAATGCATCATGAGCTGGCATTAGTATTTAGTTCTAATGTGTAGGTATAGAGTAGGAGCTCGCCGTCTAGGCCCGAGAACATGGTTGGAACTGCTACCAAGTCCATTTAGGACTCGTCCCTATTTTATGTTCTATCCCACTGCAGGTTTGTTTTATGATGTACAGGACGGGCTAAGTGGCATTTTATCGGATCCCACTTAACCCAGGCCATTTAGCCGAACAGTTTTCCGAATTAATAAACCCTTGAGGATGAGATCTCTCGAAGATGGTTTCAAAAACAAGATCCACCACAAGTTACCTTCGGGCCTATTATATAAATCCCTACCAAGGCCTATATATACATAGTTTTCACATTTTTTCAATAATCGTACTACACAAGTGAGCATGTGCCAGTCGAAACCGCTAACGACCATGCTATACAAGTGGCATGTGCCAGTCGTAAGCCGGAATACCGACAACCATATTATGCTAGCAGCATATGGCAGTTGAAGCTGCCAACAATCATGCTACGCAAGTAGTATGTGCTAGTCATAAGCCGAAAATACCGACAAACATGCTACCCAAATGAGTATGGAAATAAGAAAAGGGCTTAGGATGTGACAGTACTCCCAAGGGACCAGAAAGTGAAATGAGAAAATGACAAGTGAGGCATCAACAACAGCAAATCAGTTCAGTTAAAGATGATTTTAATTCAATAGATGCCCTTTAAAAATTTCACGATGTTTTCTTTCATATGAGAGTTTTCTCTAATAACTAGTTTATTATAGTTATATTTTTGGACTAGTAACGCTCATTATTGACGTTTTCTTTTATATATATGTAGGTGAGGATTAAATATTGGATATGTTGACTTGGATGGAGGAGCAGTGACCTGCCTTGCACACACATACGCATGCTCGCCGACGAGATGTTTGTTTTGACTGTTTTGAGTATTTTGTTATATTTATTATGAAAAATGAACAGGTTGGTTGTGACCCAAGTGTCGAGAATGCGTTGACGCGTTCGAATTAAATGTCCATGTGAAAAACATAGTGAAATGAATGAATCTTGATTTACGTATTTATATATGTTGATTTGACTGGGTGGCCCTTAATTGCACTTTTAGGGTAGTTTCTGTCCGTTTCATTTTAGGAATTTTTTTTATCAATTATTATCGAAATTATTTTTTTATAAATCGGTTGTCATGCCATCATTGTAGTAATATGTTAGGGTTCCTTATATTCATTCATATACAACGATCAGTATCTTCCATCTTGAGACGCCGAGAATAGATCTATCCGGGACCCATGACAGTCCAGTTCGGTTCACGAATGAGTCGGATTCGGGGCGTCGCATTTTATGTTCTTACTTAAAATTATTATCACATCATTTATTTTTATCAAACCTTGTTTTAATAAAGAGAGAATTAAAAATTGCGATCTGATGGAAAGTAATAGATTAAACAAGTCAATATACAATAAAATAGAAAATTATATTAAATTATTATAATATATCTCTTAAATAGAATATATCTCTAAAATCTTATCTATTGTCTCTTCATTCAATTTATCTATAATTATAAAATTAGGTCTAAAATAGGACTCTAATCCCGATGTTTGCACATATTCACTTTATTTAATTTCATTATAAATTTTGAATCCAGCTTTACCTATAACTTACACTAAACAAATCGTACCTTAAATCTAGTTAAAATCGAGTGTAACCGTGCTTTTAACTGCTTATGAACATTCCCCTTAATTGATAACAAGTAAGCACTGAGAACTTATTAAATAAATGTGGCAATTTTCTTCTTCCAACGCGGATAAAAAACATTACTCCATTTGAGAGTTCTACTCCAAGATTTGTTCAATCGCAGTAGATTGCGGTCTTCGACAATAATTCCCAAGGGATGCTTCCAAGAAATTTCATTGTTGCAACTTGGAAGACTATGAGCCTCTTCTTTGCTATCTTCACCACTTCCAACCTTCAAACATCTCCAAGTGCAAACCACCAGCAGCGGGAAGATCACAAACCATCGTCATGGCCACTTTCATAAAAGAGTGGAAACAGCCTCTCATAACCATTCTATACATCCAATTCTTTAGCTGGGGATTTGTGTTTTTGATTACTTTCTTGGCTGGTTTTGTTGCAGTCCTACACAAAACCTCCTCTGTTATGGTTGCAATCGGTGTTCTTGCGATTGTGTTGTGTGCAATCTTTTATATGTACCTGACCGTGGTTTGGACGCTAGCTCTTGTCGTCTCCGTGGTGGAAGAAGGTTGCTATGGATTGGCAGCAATCGGAAGAGCTGGACAGCTAATCAGAGGTAGGAAGATGCAGGGTCTTGCACTCGTCTTCTTGTTTATGGTCGTTACCGCCATCGTTTCGAGGGATTCTACTCTCCCCATGGGGAACGTGAACTTCAACGAAGTTGTAAGGTTGGTGCTCGGCTGCGTTGTGGTCAGTCCGGGCTGCGTCGTCGGATTTATCCGATCGGTTGTGTTCACTGTGTTCTACTTCGGATGCAAGATGCACCAGGGAGAAGCAGTTCATAATAGGGAGTTCTCGGGCTATAAACTTGTGTCCTCTGCTGCCCATGTTGATTCAGTTTAAATGTGCTTGATGAACAGAAATTGCTCCTTTCTTTCTTTCTCTTTTATTTTTTCGTGGTAAAAGAAAAAAGGTATATGATGATGGAGTATTACAAGTAAATGAACAAGTTTGGTGTCCTAATAGTGTCTTGTATTTTACAAACTCAACCTTAAATCAAGGCATCACAATCGGGCTCGATGGGCTCAGTAGCATAATGGGATCGTAACAGAGCTCTTATCAAAGTAGCCAGCTCGGGTGCCCAACGGGCTTGCCTATTATGGTTCTTAGTACATATTTATATATGTTGATTTGACTGGGTGGCCACTAATTGCACTTTTAGATTAGTTTCTGTCTATTTCATTTTAGGAATTTTTTTTTATCGATTATTATCAAAATTATTTTTTTTGTAAATCAATTGTCATGTCATCAATGTAGTAGCATGTTAGGGTTCCTTACATTCATTCATGCACAGCGATCAGTATCTTCTATCTTGAGACGTCGAGAATAGATCTACCCAGGACCCGTAACAGTCCAGTTTGGGTCGTGAGTGAGTCGGATTCGGGGCGTCATATTTTATGTTCTTACTTAAAATTATTATCACATCATGTATTTTTATCAACCCATGTTTTAATAAAGAGAGAATTAAAAATTGCGATCTGATGAAAAGTAATAGATTAAACAAGTCAATATACAATAAAATAGAAAATTATATTAAATTATTATAATATATCTGTTAAATAGAATATATCTCTAAAATCTTATCTATTGTCTCTTCGATCAGTTTATCTATAATTATAAAATTAGGTCTAAAATAGGACTCTAATCCCGATGTTTGCACATATTCACTTTATTTAATTTCATTATGAACTTTGAATCCAGCTTTACCTATAACTTACACTAAACAAATCGTACCTTAAATCTAGTTAAAATCGAGTTTAACCGTGCTTTTAACTGCTTATGAATATTCCCCTTAATTGATAACAAGTAAGCACTGAGAACTTATTAAATAAATGTGACAATTTTCTTCTTCCAACGCGGATAAAAAACATTACTCCATTTGAAAGTTCTATTCCAAGATTTGTTCAATCGCAGTAGATTGCGGTTTTCGCAAATAATTCCAAAGGGATGCTTCCAAGAAATTTCATTGTTGCAACTTGGAAGGCTATGAGCCTCTTCTTTGCTATCTTCACCACCTCCAACCTTCAAACATCTCCAAGTGCAAACCACCAGCAGCGGGAAGATCACAAACCATCGTCATGGCCACTTTCATAAAAGAGTGGAAACAGCCTCTCATAACCATTCTATACATCCAATTCTTTAGCTGGGGATTTGTGTTCTTGATTACTTTCTTGGCTGGTTTTGTTGCAGTCCTACACAAAACCTCCTCTGTTATGGTTGCAATCGGTGTTCTTGCGATTGTGTTGTGTGCAATCTTTTATATGTACCTGACCGTGGTTTGGACGCTAGCTTTTGTCGTCTCCGTGGTGGAAGAAGGTTGCTATGGATTGGCAGCAATCGGAAGAGCTAGACAGCTAATCAGAGGTAGGAAGATGCAGGGTCTTGCACTCGTCTTCTTGTTTATGGTCGTTACCACCATCGTTTCGAGGGATTCTGCTCTCCCCATGGGGAACGTGAACTTCAACGAAGTTGTAAGGTTGGTGCTCGGCTGCGTTGTGGTCAGTCCGGGCTGCGTCGTCGGATTTATCCGATCGGTTGTGTTCACTGTGTTCTACTTCGGATGCAAGATGCACCAGGGAGAAGCAGTTCATAATAGGGAGTTCTCCGGCTATAAACTTGTGTCCTCTGCTGCCCATGTTGAGTCAGTTTAAATGTGCTTGATGAACAGAAATTGCTCCTTTCTTTCTTTCTCTTTTATTTTTTCGTGGTAAAAGAAAAAAGGTATATGATGATGGAGTTTTACAAGTAAATAATGAACAAGTTTGGAGTTCTAATAGTGTTTTGTATTTTACAAACTCAACCTTAAATCAAGGCATCACAATCGGGCTCGATGGGCTAAGTTCGTTTCAGAGCTCAAGAACGATGGACTTAGAATATATTGGTGAGTAGCATAATGGGATCGTAACAGAGCTCTTATCAAAGTAGCCAGCTCGGGTGCCCAACGGGGTTACCTATTATGGTTCTTAGTACTTATTTGAAGACTAAGTGGCTCAACTTCATAGATAAATTCAATAACGCTTTGTTTAGCTACTGTAAATAACATAAAACTTTAACGAATTTACAATTAAATGGTAGAAAGATAGGGTATTCACGATTCAGTGGTAGATTGTTTATTATTTACAATTAGATGGTAATTTTTACTATATAGCCAAAAGTACTCTCTATATTGGTTTGGGTAGAGAATTTTAATAGAAAGAACTTTAATTGGGTTTGGTCCAGTTTATTTTTTCTTCAAAATCATTCCTGACAGGAACTACGACGCACATCCTCTGACACGCCACATCCATTGTCTCTCACCCATTGTTGTAAAAATCAGGTAATTGAATCTTATTTTTAAAAAAATTGAATCGACCTGGTTGAAATTGGTTTATGGCTTATTTTGAATCGGTAAAATTATTAAAATTACATATATATATATATATATATATTTGTATGAAAATTAATTTATTAAGAATACAAAAATTAAAATAAAAATAATATTGAAGTAAATTTTTTTATCAAGTTATAGTTGATTATAAAATAAAGTATTTTTTATGAATTTTTATAAACTTTGAAGTATTAAATGTCATAAATAGGGATAAAAATATGAGTAGTAAGAAGATTATGAATTGTTTCTCTTGTATTTTACATATGTCATATATTTATTTATTTATAGTTCTCAAATATTAAAATATACAAAATCTCATAATGATGATTTATGAATCGTTTATGAATGAGACAAAATTGGCTTAAATTGAGCAATTCAAAAACCGATTTTAGCGATTCTAGCAACTCAAATTTTTGACAGTGTTGAGTTGAATCGGCTAAATCGAACCGACTCACCCATTTGTCTCACACAGCTGTTGCTTAGCCAATCCTCCCTACTTTATACCACTTAGTCAAACCTTATCCTCTACGAGTAACAAGTTATGTAACAAAGAGAAATTTTTACTTTGAACATAGGGCTCCTAATTAAGCAAGTCAGCTCGTGACTATTTGGCATTTGGCTCGGTTCGACTCGACTCGAAACTCGACATTTAAATGCTCGAACTCAAACTCGAATCCTTCGAGCCTAGTTTGAGCAAGGCAGTGTTCGACTCGACTCGACCCAGTTATAACTCGAACTCATCTCGAAATCGACTCGTAGCTCGACTCGAACTCGGCTCAATAAAATAATATAATAATACAGTCCATATATATATATATATATATATATATATATATATACTAATAAGTTAAATTGTAACTAGTTATATATATTTACATACAATATAATAACAAAGTAGTGAGATAGCTTAAATGACAGGTATTCAAGTTGAAGACTTGGAGGTATTGGGTTCAATTCACGCTAGCTCACGAGCGAGCTAGGTTTTAGCTCATCAAAATTAAACTGTTTAAGTGTATTTGAGCTCGAGTCAAGCTCGAACAACATAAAAATATTCGAGTCAAGCTTGAGCATGCGTGTTCAAAACTCATTCGAACTCGAGCCGAGTTCGAACACAAGTTGAGTTCGGCTCACTCTCATTTAGCAGCACTACTTGAGCATGCATCATCTAGACATTAGACCTCGTTTGCTTAGCTACTTCTTTATTATTGTAATTTTGTTGCTTTATTTTTTTTTCAGGCAAGTTTTTTCACATGGTTACTTCCTAATCCTAAGTACAAGGATCTGTTAGAGCATTCTTCCTTCTCCAAATTTCTTTTATTTTCTTTTTTGCAAATTTTTTTATGATTGATACCTAGGTTGTGAAATTCAAGGTCATTGATCCAACTACATGGGAAGACCGAAAATAGGAAGAATCATGATCCTCTACTATCTGATTTGTAATGTTGTGGATAAACAAATTCTCTTTCAAAATTATTGTTTTTACACTTTAAATACGCTTGCTACAAATTAATATACACATAATTCTTTTACGTGAAAATTTATGTGTTTATAGCTCTTATATTAAAATTTTAATGTAGACATAAATCTCTTACTTGAAACTTGATGTATACATTGACTTGTACTTAAATTGCATGGGCAGTGGTTGTGTTACAGAGAAAAATTAATAAAGAATTCAAATTGAATTAACTCATATTATTATTAGAGAGCTAAGTACATAAGACAATCATAAATCCCTACCGCCTCCCATACCTCCTTTTAGACTACGGAGGATATGTTTTATAGATCTTTAGTTTAGGTTAACGATTTTATAATTACTTAAGCCATCATTTTATTATTGGGTCGGGTCCTTGCATAAAGGCCATTCTCTCCAATTGTGTAATAGACGCACTTGCTTATTGCCTCAAAAATTTCCCTACCACCCAAAATAAAATCGTTAAGAAATCATGATGCTTGAAATTGGGCTGTTCTCTTCTATAAAAAGACTATTATTCCGTATTTCAATACCTATGTAAAATACAATATATTGTGTTCATTCTATTCAGTTCGTTTGGAAGAAACATAACTCATCCATAGAACCTTTCTCTAACTTGATTTTCCAAGAGATAGCCACTATAAAATCTTATCCAAACATAATTTTATCAAATACAATTGTAGCAGCCATCAAATTTGGTAAAATTAAATCTGAAAGAAAGTTGGGCGGCCAATAAATTCATAAGACTGGAGTTTACATGATATAAGTACCTCAAAGAAGATTTTGGAATTAGTAAGAAACTAATTTGTCAATGTTACGAGTATTGTGGTCGGTAAATAAAAGCCTAGCACGAGCAAGTCCCAAAACGGGAGCAGGAGGAACTAGAAAGGGAATAAATTGGGCAAACCCAATTGAAATTCTTTCTAAGCAAAATATCAGAAATAACCAAATTTTAAATTAGTCTTTCAAAAATAAGCAAGTTTTTAAACCTTTCATATCAATCATAGCCAAATCTCGATATTCTTCATTCAATGACAAAAATACTCATAAAGACTCATTTTATTAAGATAAAATACATAATGAACAAAAGTTGTAATATTTACTAACTTCCTATAAAAAATAAAAATATAACTAATAAATGATGAAAAAACTCTAAAATTATATTATTGATGAGGTAAAAAGCAAATAGAAAATTTTTATTTTTATTTTGACTTTTGGAACATTAAAATGTTAAAAATAACGCAAAAATAGAATATATAAATTTTGGGTGTTTGAAATTTGAATTTAAAATTGTCATATAATAAATTAAACTTTTGTTTTATCTAATATATTTTAATTTTGAATATTTAAAAAAAATTAAATATCATTCATCATGTTAAATATAAAAAAATATGTTTAAGAAAATTTGCAGTTAAATTAAGGGCATTTATGTTAATAAAGTAAAATATTTGAGTTATGTATGATTAAAATATATGAACTGGCTATATGTGAAATAAAAATTGAAGATCTAGTTATATCCGATATAATTTTAAAATTTTAGTTATTTTTTAAAGAATAATTTAAAATTGGGCTATTTTTTATATTTTCCCTTCTTTCTACTATAATAATTCTCTACGTAAACTACTATAGGGTGAATATATAGTATAAATTACCATAAAATCATAAATAACATACACTTTACCGTTGAATTGTGAATACCTTACTTGTATACCATTTAATCGTAAATTCCTTAAAAAATTTTAAATAACCAACTTTATTAATAATAGTGTATATGTAATATATTTATAACATAATTCGTATATATTTATTGTAATTTGTATTGAAATAAATAATTATTATCATCAACTAGGTTACCCGTGCACTCTCTTATAGACAAAACAAGTTCTTCCTTTAAGAAAAAGAGGAAAAATTAATCGCATGTGAATGAATACAAGGGTGATCTACTTAAAAGTAATTATGATTATTTTATATTCTCACTTTAATATAACTATCTTTAATTTAAACACAAAATGATTTACTTAGAAGTAATTATGATTTACTTAATATTTTTTTAGTGAGATTATATATTTCTAAATTTTATATAATTTATATTATTTTCATGTCAACCAAACGAACCCAAAGAGAAAACCTTAACTACCCCTCCTCCCCATCCAAACATGTATCTTTCTATTCAAAACTTTTATTGTCATCTTTGTTAAATTTGTTATTAAATACAATAAATATATTTCTTATAAGAATTTTTTTTCTAAGCTAAGAAAAATTTCTCGTCCCTAGATCAATCTAGGCTGTCCTATCATAAAAATGACCCAAATTAGATCTATCTTTATAAACAATTTTTCGGCCTCGACACCCCTCCTCTGCCAGCCCACTCCTAGTCAACTAATTTATTGTTTTATTGACTATTTCAAATTAAGTTTAAATAAAATGACCAAGTATTTTCTTATCTTTTAAAAAATAGTAAAAGAGTGGTAAAATTAAGTGCACCGTGTTTATTTTGGAACGGTAGTGGCAGAAACCTCAATCGTTCCCATTTAAAATTTTTTTGATTTATTTATTTAAAAAAATTAAAATATAATTATATTGATCAACATAAATAAAAAATAGTTATAATTATATTTAATTAAAATTTTATATTATTATATTTTTAAAAAGTTGGTTTATTACAAATATATATTTTAAGTGACATCAAATTTATGATCCGGATAAGGGTTTTATGTTGCTAAAAATTAAAATAAAAATTTACTAATTTTTAATTGTTTATTATCCCTCAAAACTTGGTAGCAACATCCAATTAAAATAATAATAAACAGTACATTAATGATTAATGGTTGAGAAATTTATAAATATTATAATAGTAAATGTTTTTGACCCTACCATAACTGCACCCATGTCCCTCGAATAGTCGGTAGCTATGTGGCAGGAGGAATTAGTCCCAAACTTGATTTAGTTGCTTTCCAACCAGAGTAGTCCCAAACTTGATTTAGTTGCTTTCCAACCAGATATGGGCGATGATCTTTTTTTCGATACATTTAATCTAGGTTGGCCTTATAATAAAACAATTCAAATTGATATGGGGACAAAAAAGACCATCCTTATAAATTTATAATTAGACGGTCCACATTATTTTAAGAGTTTTTCTTATAAACTACAATAATATACATTTTTGTGAGCCATCTTTAAATGTGACCCAATTAATTTTTTCTTGCATTGTCCTTTGGGCTCCATTTGATTAGCACGAAAGAAACGCAAAGGGTATGAAAATTTGAAGTGCTCAACTGTAACAACCCGTTTCGGCTCACCCGTGAACCGACCCGGAAATGTCACTGGCGACCGAACCGTTCGCTAATCTACTGGGTTCGGTTAAGCCGACCCGGATCTGCCCTCGGTGTCTCAAGATGGAGATGCAAACATGAAATGCATGGATGGGATGCATGGGTTCTAACGTAGTCCTACATGCATGCTATGATGTACAAGCAAAGACAAGACAAAATAATAAATGAAAAACCAAAAGAAAATATATACTATTTTATAAAAATACGAT